>PQWD01010799.1:0-43826 GCA_019425675.1 Leucinodes orbonalis
GTGAGGTTTATTTCATGCTTACTTTAAGGTATATGATTTATTTTCTTCACCGTAACTTTTAGTTAAACATTTTTTTTATATTTTATTACTTTTTTTATAGTAACTATAAGTACACAATGTCTCACATCGAGTACTGGGTCCCGCCCGTGTTGTAATCTCACAGCTGTCTCGAGTCTCGGTTATTTCTCGGACCGGTCACACTCCGGATGAAAGGGCGATGGCGAGAGGCGTCTATCGACAATTTCACTAATGGAAATCGAAATAATTGGATGTTATCTAACTTACAACGTCAGAGTCCATTTCACAATTGAACTATAAAAAGCGTTTATGGAATGTGAAAAACAAATTCAAAGATAAAGTTAAATCACAAATATCTATATTTAGGAGTCCTAAATATAGAAGTTACCTTAACAATTGGATCTCATTAAACTTTTGATCTATGCAAACGATGACGATGCGTACAATTGTCAATCAAGAACCTTTAGGCTCAAGGTTTCCTTTATAATGTCATTCCTGATTTCTACATTGAACAGGAGGTTTACCACTATCTTAATAGTATTACAATAATATGCTTCGCCATCCTTTTACAAGCTGACGTATCATTATAGTAATATGTTTTAAGAATGACGGTAACCACCCTCGTTCCAAATAGCAACAATCATAACAAATGTACTTAATCCGTAACGCCCCTCGCCACGCCCCCCAGTATTGTTTACTAAGTATTGTTAGCTCGTAGTGAACCAAACCAAAGTGTTACGTTTACGTTACAATCGAATTATGTTTAGTTATAAATTATTGTTTTAACTGTAGGACACCGCGGGGCGGGATACAATGCACAAATGTAATGCTTTATGTAGTCGTTAGTGTATAAATATTGTATTAATATAATGTACGCGGCCCCCACATTGTTATGTTGGGGCGTTCACCGTTTTTGTCTGTCGTTTACTTTCGAATGTTTAATTTTTTCTGTATGAAACGCGTGGTTCGTTTAACATTTTGGTGTGTGCGTACTAACTAGGGACTCGTCGACCCGCGACTCGCGGTCTCGCTTTGTAAATTATCGATGTTGTTGTTGTCTCCATTTACATAAGAAAGAAAGAAAAAAATCTTTATTCAAATAAATATCATAGGACTTAGGCCTGTATCTGAAACGAGACTCAAGCGTTGATCTTTGCTGGAATGGAGTTAGAAAGGGATACCGCTCTATACAATAAATAGCGCCATCCCTTTGTAACTCAATTTAAGTAAACTCAACGTTGAGTCTCGTTCCTGAATACGGGCCTAAATGATATCGTCTAAGCGATGCATAGTGGCTTACGCGCTGGTATGTTATCAGAAACATAATTACTATAATAGAACATTGATGTATGGTTTGGTGAATGACTATTTGATGGAACAGTTTATCATGTCTGCTTCCATGTCGAATCGTTACACTAGTAAACTCGATAGTATCTTAAAAAGTCCCATAAAACATATTAGTATGAGCGATACAGCGAGCGGCGGGCGGCGAGCCTTGTATGTATCGTGTTACGGTTTCTCTGTTGTAGCGTAAGTTGGTGTATGTGCTGGTACATTACATTCGTACTAATCGATTCATAGCGTAGTAGTGGTCGAGCACGTGGCCTGTGTACAATCAACGTCAAAAGTATACGAACGAAAATATTTATTGCGGGTCATTGAATATTGGCGAAAAAAAAGGTCGTTCTAAATTGAGATTGGCATGTTTCGTTTTATATCATATTACGCTGTTGATGCTGATTATACGGAGTGGTTAACTCTGCCTTTTAAGTTTAAGTTGGACCGGTTTGTTTTCATAATAATAACATCTAGACTGAAATGTTAAAGTCCGTTTATTTAAAAGTAGCTGTTTTGACACTTAACCTGACGACAAACAATTGAACATTTAAATAAAAAACACTATATTAAGATTGTTTGCAATAGCATAACAATGTTGATTCAATATCTTTTTATCGGACTGCCGCAGGAGAGAGGTTTTGCAGGAGGTCTCCCGCTTGCAATACCATGAAAAGTATATAAATTTTGCATTATATGGTAGAGCTTGTTTTTCCCTTTTCAGTGGGTATTTTAGCACTGAGGTTTTTTTGTTTATTTTTTTATATAAGTATCGAAGTATATGTTTTGAGAATTTTATAAAAAGATGCAAATAATAACTTCAACTTACATGTATTAAGTTTAGTTCAACTTCACAAAGATATAAAATCGTATGTGAACGTTGTTATCCCTAATTACAATCTGTTATATTAAATGGAATCGACTTGTAATATAACTTGTTGAACATTTATTCGGTGTCGCAAGGCATGGCACAAACACATCGGCCGCGTTCTCGACCCATTTTCAACATGCGTTTTCTTTATTGTTTTTTTTTAGATTGTTTTTTACAAATTTGTTTAACTCTTAATAAGTAACGTTTTATTCTATTATTACGTATAATGTAATAGCTGTTAATTATTGTAGTACAATTTTGATTGTAGCGTCTGGGCGTAAGGCAGTCGTTATGTTCCGCACTAAATAATGCTAAATATATAGTACGGTAGAGCACTACCCGCATACACCAAGTAACATGATATATACTTATACAAAAGATGTTATTTTACTCGAATATTATGGAAAAATCATATACTTTTTTATATATTAGAAATGGTGACAGAAGATCACGTTATATTATCAGTTTACATTCGCCGTATTTATACAGATGTGTGTGATTTTAAAATATTTTTCTTATAATTCCAATTTGAAATGTATTTGTTTGTTTATTGATTACACTAGTCGATATATTTATTAAGAGTTGTGTAAGGATATTCTCTTATTATACAGAGTTTAAAATCCTAAGTATTACAAAAAAACATTTCTTTTATTATAAATAACAGAAATATTAATATATAAGAAAGTGCAAAGCAATTTGTACGCACTTTAAGTTTACGATGTACTTAACAAGTTACCAATAAAATGATATTTTTGTATTTTGAATGTATACATTCTGTAAGTGATGCTGCTGTATATATGAAATAGTCCAATGAGTACATAAAAAAGCCTGTTATTGTTGTGTGTCTGTCACCAAATGTGCCAAATCCTCAAACGTAAACAGGTGATGGGGTCGGGCCGGTTGTGTGCGGTTCAGAGTGACAATCATCAGCTACTGATGATAAGTCATTAAAAATAATAGTGACTTAGGTAACCTGGATCCGACTGGTTGCCAACTTGACAAACGTATGGTGTGTTCTTATCCACTTGAATATAAAATTAATGTTTCCTCCTTTAATGCGGAGTAAAGTAGTTACATTAGAACGGTCTGTAGTTTTACCAAACATATGTTTTACCTATCAGTCCTTTACTGCCACAGACAGATTTTGTCTTGTGAATATGTTATGATTTCAATAAATTGTGAAAATGATTTGATATTTGCAATAACAAACCAGTCGTATTTCAGATAGTGACGATGTTGTGCACAACCGGTCCTGCCATACTTTCGGAGTTCGTTTAAACGTTAGCTTATTCGCATAGACAGTGCGCGGATGCCGACTCCGATGATGGCTTGGTTGGTTGACATGAAATAATTACACACACACATAAACACAACATATGCACTCTGCAAACACACACACACACACACACAACAAGCAGACATATGCACTCTGCAAACACACACACACACACACTAACAAGCAGACATATGCACTTTGCGGACACATTCAAGTAGACATATACACTTTAAGGACACATTTACGTAGACTTATACACTCTAGACAACTCACACGCAGACATATCGACGGTATAAAGCGAACTGGAACCCGCATAAAACTTACCTGCGGGTTACAGCAGTTTCGCTTTTTACCGTCGATTTACACTTTGAGGACACACATTCACGTGGACATATACACTTTGCGGACACACATACGCAAACATATACACTTTAGGACCCACACGTGGAAATGATCTTTAAAGATGATGATACTACTTTTTTTGTTATTTTAACTCTTCGAAATCCATGAAAACATACACATTTATGGTTATTGAAAGGTATGGGGTTAATACACTAAGCACATTGTTATAAATAAATATATGAGTAAAGTAATTATTATGAGCAAATTGAAACTTAAAATATAGTGTTCATTTCTCTGAACATTCAATTTTTTAAATCAATTTTTAACAACTTCATTAAAAATGACTCGATAGATAGCTGTGATTGACAACTAACCAGCATTGTGTCCTTATAAGATTGTTTCCCTGCATTTATTAGATTTGTCACATGTCTATATCGTATATTTTAAATGTACAATGAGATATCCAATACACGAGTAACAGATGCAAAACTTTCATGTGGAAGTACAATTTACAACCTTATTGCTACAGACAATAGAGTTGGTTATAAACAACCACACCAGCATCGTGTAGTCGGTCGCAGCACGACGTTCAGTGGGCCTGCTCAGACGTCACTTAAGTCTTATGCATTTTATCTTATCACTGAAATATAAAGTTACTATAATTATGTTGTATAAATTATATATTTGTAGGTATGAGTTCTTTTTAAAAGCTTCACTAATCTAGCAAAACGTCGGAGCGGGCCCGAGTATGTGTTACTGAAGCCATTTTAAAGCCATTAAGCTACCAATAACTTGACATATCACGCTGTAATTTCATTTTGTTATGTATTATAATATTTATTATAATCTATTGACATATTTTATAGACACGTGTTTCGCAGAGATGTCCTGTGTCAAACATAGCACATTGTTGTATTGGTGCGCACGCGCGGCAGATTATTATTATTTAAGTGTAAATTGGTAAGGCAGACGCGCGATTTAATCACAAATTTATATGTTTAAAACATTTTCTTAATTATAAAACTGTACTTATATTTTGTTATGTACTTGTTTAATGGTGCTTTTGCTGGATTGTTTTTGATCCTCGAATATATATTATGAACTTGTTTATTGTTGAAACATGGTAATTTATAATTGGATTTGTAAATTCTAATGCAAATATTAAAATTTCTTTTTGAAGGATCATTTTATAATGATTTATTCTATATAAAATCTATGGTGGTGCCAAGTAAGGGCCAAGCCATTCTAGAATTACAAACGCAGTGGTAAACTATTACTGAAATTCCGCCCGTACAAAAACACATTGAAAAAAGTGTGTTCTGCGTTTTTACAACTTAGATACCGACTCTTATGAGGAAATTTATGAAATATGAATAAGCAATCTATGAAATTATTTACTAAATTAAGCATTTTGGCATAATAACAGATAAGTAAATCTTGGTAAATTAGCTTTATTTGGGCGCAGTGTCCCGCGCGCACCGTACGTGTTATTTTGTACTCATTTTTAAAGCTTTTATATGAGAATATATTTTACGCTTCACAGAGGTGTTGTAGCCAAAGAATGTGTAATGTACAAAGCGGCTGAAAGCCCAATTTCGTTGGTTTATTAGTTCAAATATTGTCTTGCCAGTGCTTAACCTGTATTTACGTATAGCTGCAGTTGCTAGTGATGTTTCGTACGGTGGACACTTTGCAGTGTGAGACGCATTTTATATTTATTGCCATGTGAATAATGTTAACACAGGACAGTGGCGTGCACATATGAGCAGCGTATGCAAAGTGAAAAGCGTATGAATATGAATCGCAAAAACAATATGAATTCCTTTTCTCAAAAAATTAGTAGCAGATCGCATATCGTTTAAAAGATGTAAGCCAAATAAGGAGAGATCTTATACGATGGCGATTTTCAGGTTGACGGAGAATTCTATATATGTATATATATACTGCTTATATGCATATATTAGTGCACGCCACTGACACAGGATCACCCACTTTATGAATGTTAAGATAACAAAAAATAAATGTAACTAGAAACAACAGCCTCAATAGCACAAATGTACGAGTAATTCTAAGTATTATTGTAAGTAGTTAATATTTTATTCTTGCGTGTATGTACTTAAATTTTAACTTATTGAAAAAAAAAATGAAAAAATATGTCTCACATTCAAAATGTCTGTAATGTAATGTTCAAATTAATTGTGTTATGAAAAGTAGCTGAGGCAGAGGCGGTGGGCTTCGACCGCCCGCTACTGTATTTGTTGTTTGTTCACTGATCACTATTAGGACACATTTAGCTGAGTAAATTAATGCATATGGTATAGTTTTATGATGAGATATAAAATATGTATATGTAATCCTACATGTCTATTAAATCGATGAAAAAATAGATAATATTGAGGGCATTTTTATTTTTACCCCTTTACAATGTTTGTTAAGTTAGACTCTAACAGTAAGAGTCTAAGTCTAACTGTTAGAGAATATATTTCAACAGGACATAACACGACACACGCACGGCAGAGAGTAGCGGTGGCTTACTAGTGTAGACTGTTGCCTTCCGATATGGAGGTAGGTTCAAATCCCTCCGTGTACCAATTTATATTCGAATTTATATGTATGGTACGTCTATCCGACGCTCTTACGGTGGAGGAAAACTTGAGGAAACCTGGGCACGGCTGTGAAGACATTCATGGGTGCGTGAACTCGGCCAATCCGCGCTGGGCCCGCGTGGACGACTAAGGCCTAATCACCCTTTACGGGTAGGCTCGTTACCCCTCGAAGAACTTTTAATGAGCTGATGATGATATGTATTCTTGCTCAACTTCAATCGGAGCGCTATTATGATTACAAGCTGAACGTTGCACAAACATTAGTGTAGATTCCTGCCTTTATGAAATCACGCCTAACAGGGTATAACACAAAAATTACGAACAGTTATATAATTTTAAATCCCAGGAACGTGACGTGAACGTGAATGGGAAAGGGAAGTGAAAGTGTGGGGGGATGACTATGAGTGACTATTGGAAATAATACAATTATATATTTTATTAGTCGCATAAAAAATGCAATGAACGTAGATTGCTTGCCTACTTTTGTTAGGCGCCGAGTGAGTTTTCATGACGACCCATGAAAATTTTTGTTTGAAAAGAAAAAAATGAACCATGAAAGTTTGGTGCAATTGTTGAATGTCTTGCTCTTACATTAAGAGTTCCGGGTTCGATCTTCGGGGAGTACACACTTTTGTGTGTATGAACCAGCCTGTGATTAAATTGGTCTGGATTTCTATGTTGTTATAATATGATTTTACTTACGTGTCGGTGGCTCATTGGTGTGGACTTGCCTTCCGAGCTGGAGGGTACAGGTCCAACTCCGCCACATATTTCGAAATTATACGTACGTTTAGTCGTTTATCCAATCCGTGCAGGGCACAATAGACAACGTTATAAGTGTGCTGCTGAATATAAATCCTCGCACGGTGTCCTGCTTGGAGCAAATTGCGTTGGATTAGCGCGAACCTTATACGGCAGAGTCGTGCGCCAGCTCCCGGCCGCAGGATGGGCTGCCTACCCTCATTATTTTCTTTTATTTTTATGTTAAAAAGTGTGTGGTTAGGACGCTCACCTGATGGTAAGTAACACGCCTGACCATGAAAGAGCGACATTGATGGTGACTAATAATAACTCATAAATATTATTCTCCATTAATCATCATCATCATCATCATCATGATGATGAAAGCCGCACTGCACCCGTTACCGGAGACAACAGACGTTATGTCTCTTACACCCGGTAATTTTACTAGCTATTTTTACTTTACTAGCAATTTTAATTTAATTTTTCTAGCTTTTTTTTAGGTAAGTTAATTTTCCTAGGAAGGAAAACAAGCAGAATGTTTACCTGATGTTAAGTCGTCATGGTTGCTTCAACTACCTCAGTGGTTTAGTGCGTTCAGTGTTGCTATAGATAGCTGCGTGACCGGAAGGATGTGGGTTCGAATCCCGTGGGGAGACTGTATAGTGAAAGTCTCTGTGTGTTTTTTCCGTGTTTGGTTAGGACATTGCAGGCGAAATAATCAGATTCCGTGCATCGTAGGGCACGGTAAGCCACCAGTCCCAGTCAGTTAGTATCGTAGTCGTAACACCAATCCGCATTGGCCCGCGTGCTGGTTTTAGGTTCAATTCCCCGTAGCTTTGTTGTGTGGAAAGGACTGTGCCCTGTGGACCGTTATAGGCTGATGATGAAGTAATGTCTAATTAGCTAAAACGCCGTTAACTGGCTACCATAATTTTTTAGTTTGGCAATAAGTCATTTAAATTTTGCATGATAACACTATTAGTACCTTTTGACATGCAAAATCGTGATATCTTTATGAATGTTAATATAAAAGATGCCTTAACCCATTGAGTTAAATCCTTATCCTAAGTTGTTTTCCGTTAACGGCGATGTTCAAGACTTTGTAGCCTCCCGGCGCGATAGGCTCATCACCGATCTTTTCCGTCGATATATCCAGGGCTTATAACTGGTATCGTGCAGATCCGTCCCACAAGTGTAAACAGTATTCGATACAAAATCAGACCTCTTCTACATACAAATCACACAGTTGTTAGGTGAAAGTATCTGCGTACTTTGGAAAGTAGGTATATCTAGCTTCTTCGACGCAATCTTGGCCCTGGATTCTATGTAACCTCCAAAATTAAGTTTCGACGAAAGAACCATACCTAGGAAGCTAAGTTTTTGGTCGAATCCCTTCAGGTGCATTTCGAAAAGTGGGAGCTCAGTTTTCATGCGGTTTTCGAGCCCACGACCGATTATCATCATCATCATCAGCTCATTAAACGTCCCCACCGAGGGGCACGAGCCTACCCGTATAGGGTGATTAGGCCTTAGTCGTCCACGCGGGCCCAGTGCGGATTGGACGACTTCACAGACAACCTTCGAATCTCTTCGCAGGCGTGCATGAAGGTTTCCTCACGATGTTTTCCTTCACCGTAAGAGCGTCGGATAACGTACATATATTTTCGAAAATTCGAAAATACATTGGTACGTGTCGGGATTTGAACCTCAGCCCTCCTGGTAGGGAGGCGACAGTCCACACCACTGAGCCACCGACGCTCTTACGACCGATTATGCAACGATCTAAATCTATAGATGGGACCATGGAGGCAGTCTTCACAAATAACAAACATATTAGGTCCTAAACGTCCAAGGTGCGTGGCACGCAGCATAACGTTTTCAGCACGTGCGTAACTTAGGTCTTAATCGAACGTATTTGTATTAAATTGAACACTTAACAGCATTAAAATCCAGCCCTGGTGATAAGTTATCCACTATCGCTTCATTAGCGCAGTCCGAGCATTGCCCTCTCGGTCGTGCTTTCTCTAAGACTCGGTACGAAGCAATAAGCATTAACATCGGACTGAACGCTTTTCTCCTTACAAAGTAAATGTTATTTCCAATTATACGGTGTTTATGGTAGGATTGGCTTTACATTCAGGTGTTAGGTTGTTTGCAGTTGAATGTTATTGAGTTACATTTTAGGTGGATACAAAATAAGTTTTCTT
Source organism: Leucinodes orbonalis (assembly GCA_019425675.1). Classification (NCBI taxonomy): domain Eukaryota; kingdom Metazoa; phylum Arthropoda; class Insecta; order Lepidoptera; family Crambidae; genus Leucinodes; species Leucinodes orbonalis. The sequence goes on from PQWD01010799.1 coordinate 9,400, forward strand.
AATGGGAAGTGTTTTCAGTGTGTTAATTAAGTATTACATAAGTTCTACAATAAATATTTTGATGATTTTGCTAATTTTTGAATTGAATGTCAGCTCATACACCAAGGGTTCCAGGAACAATCTCCGGGCAGTTCAAACATTTTTGTTCAACAAAATGTAGGTACTTATGTTTGAATTGGTCTGGTTGCTTAATCAATAAAAACGAGTTTTTATTAAAATAAATAGGTCTTTTTATTTCAAATATAATTTAAACTCTGCTAACTTTAGCTTAAATATCCCTAAGATAGATAGGTACATAATTTGTTTAACATTATAATCGACGTATAAAAGTTTGATTAATCCTTGTGATATTTTTTAAAGTTTATATACAATCCCCTGTTACATTTGCATAATCCGCAACATGTTTGGCAAAACATTTGTCGCGCAGACTCCCACTTGTTGAACAAACATATTCATTATACTAATCCCACAGCGCGGTCGCGGGGCCCCTCCACAATACCTTTGTAGGGCGCAAACAATGTGACGCCCTTTTGGCAGGTTTTTTATAACGTCAGCTGTACAAGTGGTTCTTTGTCTAACCCCAAACTCACTATCACATTAAATTTATTGACTAACATACGATGTTTAATTTCTAAAGCGTAAATGCGAAAATCGCATGACAACTGGAACATGTGCACGACTTATTGGGTCATTGAGACCCCTTGCGAAATTTATCTTTTTATTCATTACAGCGATTATTGTGTTTAACCGTGCATCGGGGCGTGAAATCGGATCGATTACCGAATAATCGAGGAACGATAGTGTACTCGATAAATTATGCAGCTGTATATTTGTCGATTAAAAAACAATCAATGTATAATATTTCTTAATGCCTACTGTTCAAACATAATTCATGTTTTGTATTCATCGGTAACACAAATTATATTTTGCAGAATTATTAATTTATAAGAGTTCTATATATTAGAGACTCTTATATAAAATGTTTTGCTACACCATCACCTCATTATAACATCTTCACCGAGAGGCACGAGCTTACCCGTTTAGGGTGTACAGGCCTTAGTCGTTCACGGGTCCAGTGCGGATTGGATGTCTTTCAGGTTGCGCAGGTTTCCTCACGATGTTTTTGTTCACCGTAATTGCTACATACTGAAACAGATAGGAGGTATTGCGATTGTTTAACTTAACCCTAGGAGCCTGCTGCTGCGTCCAATACGGCAGTGTTTATAGGTATAGTAAAAAAGGCATTTTTCTTTATCAAATACTCTGGACTTCTTCAAAGATATAGTGAATAAGATGTTTATAAACAGAGATGTTCTATTACTAGCCGCATCGTTATTTGGTGTCAAGTGAGACATTTTTTTTAGTTTTCATATATTGTAATAATTTTATTGATACATTTGAAATTGGCCTAACATATGTTAATCAATGTACATGCCATGTGTATTATTTTCATGATAAAAAATTTACTATAATATGTATTTTAATAAGTCCAACATAATAAAAATAACAAATAACTCGATTATGATTATTATATATATATAACAAGTATCACTTGTTATCTCGACCTAAGTGAGGTTTTATTGAACAAGCTTGAGCGTCTTCAAAACTTCTGCATCAGATTCATTTATGGACTGAGAAAATTTGATCATGTTTCCGAATTTCGCAACAAGCTCAAGTGGCTGCCCATTCGCCTCCGCCGGAATACTCATATTTGTGCATGCTCTACAATGTTCTTTTCCGTCCGTCTGCTCCTTCGTACCTTAAAGAGCGTTTCAGGTTTCTTGGAGATGCACATACTCGAACACTTCGTTCTTCTGATAACTCCAACTGAAAATGCCTCTTCATTCTACAGGTTTTACAGACAAATCCTTTTCAGTGCATGCAGTACGGTTGTGGAATGCATTACCTGTAGAAATACGACACGCTCGATCCATTGAAAGGTTTAAAAGTAAAGTATGTAATCACTTCCTGCGGACATATTCTTGCAATTCTATAACTTAATTGTTTTTTTATATCAAAGTATATATATTTGTGTTATTTAATTTCTTATTTTTTTTGTTATAATATTTTATTTTAAATTGAATTTATTTTATTCTTTATCTGTTTCTCTTTTTATTTTGTATCGATATGTATTTTATATATTTATGTTAATGTTTGTTCGTTTTTCTTTTTAGTTGCACCAAAATGCCCCTTTTAAACTAATTTCTTTTTCTCCAACCCAATGTTGCCTGGAAGAAATTGCCATGTGCGATAAGGCCGCCCATTGTACTTGTTAATAATATATATATTATTAATGTTACTTTTTTTGTGTAGACTGCAATAAAGAATGTAATAAATAAATAAATAAATAAAATAATTTATAGCTCGCCATAAGGCACCCTCGCACATTACAACCGGGACACTGCGGCCCCCACCGAATTCATTTCAACCATCTTTATTCATTAGCAATTATTGTGTTAAACGCACACCGCGGCGTGAAATCGGATCAACTATCGATTAGCTATCGACTATCGTGAATATAATCATAATTCGTTAGCGACCGTGACGGATCGTTGACTTGAGCGATGGCTTCTGTGCTATATAATCGGTTTAGATAATTATTGTATTTAAATCGATACCGCTGTGAGTTTGATGTTAGTAAGCTGTTTGTACGCTAGAACTTTTTTGTTTTTGGTAATAATTTTCTAGTTAATTAGATATCGTATAGTAGGCAATAAATGTAGGTACCATTAGTTCTATGGAATAAGTTATTTATTTAGCTTTGTATTACTTTAACTTTGTAGCTTTTCACAAGCACATATTAAATAATATATACAAGTCAGCAATCACACAGCTAAGCTTCTGAATCTACACGGCCTAACTCTACCGACCCTTCAACAAATTCTACGTGTACCTAACATAGGTTCCATAGTGTAGTTTAGTTGCTTACTTTTGACATAGACCATAAAGTTACTGTATCCAGTACTAAGCTTAGATATTGAAATACCATCTTCAGATTCACATAGATAATTCCTGGGTCAGTAAGAACAACGGTTCGCGGTAAGACCCAATGTATGTAAAGTATATGTACTACCACTAGGTGGTAGACTCGATACTGAGTCGTCTAGGTACCACCGTAGTGCGAGATATCATCCCGTGAAACAGAAGTGTTATGCACTTTTGTGTTTGGGGATGAGGGCACTGTAGCTAGTGAAATTACCGGGTATAAGAGACCTAACATCTGTTGTCTCGGGTGACGGGCGCAGTGCGGCATTGATGGATAATAGCTGATCAGTAGTTGGTGTCTTTCAATGCCGCTCTGTCATGGTCTGGCGTGTCACTTACCATCAGGTGAGCGTCCAGCCCGTCCTGTACACTTATATAACATAAAAAAAGTAAGAATGTACCGTGGTGAGGACCCATGTCTATGCCAAAGACGATTCACAGTATTATCTAATTTAATTTGAAACTAGCTGTTCCCCGCGGTATTACCGGCGTTTATTAGATATTCTCTCGCAGTAAAACATTACATAAATATCGCTTCGTTAAGTCACGCGACGCGCGGCCGCCGCGCCTTAATACATTGCTTTATTTTACCAAAATAAAAAGTATTGTCTAAAATAAAACTAGCCTTTGTGTTTCCTTATTACATCAGCTACCTGTAAATAAAATCCCATCTAAATCCATCCAGCCGTTTCAGAGATTACTCGGAAGAAACAGACAGACAAACAGAAAATTTAAAATGGTTATTTTGGTGTATGTATTTTATTATTCATATGCATGAAAGAAAATATTTTTTTCAATATTACAAACAGACACTCTAATTTTATTTATATGTAAAATAAAATAAAATGTGATAGATATAAAACAAGCGAGTCGTGAGTTGGTAGCCGTGTAACAAGGCGTACATTGTTCAGAGCTCGCGTGCCGACATATGGTTGTGTACTTGCTTAGTATCTATATGTATTGCTCTGAACAGTTCTTACGAATGTGTTGATACTGTCGGATAGACCGTGTAGTGTTTCCACAAGTCGAGACTTTGGTGTTGGAATGTTAAGTGGCGACTTAGTTGACTTGGTTTTGGTACTACATAATGGAGAAAGTTCTCCTCAACGTATCGCAGTCCACTGTTGGACAGTCGCAGTCCCTTATTTTGTCCACTGTCGCAGTCCCTTATTTTGCGCCAGATATCCCGATCCTCCGCTTTTCTCATCCAGCCTCCACCAGCGACCTTTCGCAAGTCGTCGGTTCATCGGGCCGGAGGGGGTGCGACGCTACGCTTGCCGAGAATCGGTCTCCACTCCAGAACTCGTCTGCTCCACCGGCCATCGATTCTGCGACATACGTGACCAGCTCACTGCCACTTCAACTTGGTAATCCGGCGGGCTATTTCGGTAACTTTAATTCTCTTACGAATTAAATCATTTCTGGTCTTATCCCCAAGAGAGACCCCAAGCATAGCTCGCTCCATTTCGCGTTGAGTGACTTTGAACGTGTGAACCAATCCCGCAGTCAGTGTCCATGTCTGAGTTGCGTAAGATAGTACGGGTAGGACGCATTGTTTAAATACTTTTTGTCTTTAAGTAACAGACTCCTTTTCATTGAAAAATATCTCACCCATGTATCAATAACTTGGTGACACTACCACGAGGTGTGACGAGGTGTTAGCCGCTCGTTATGCGCGCGCGCAGGTAACGACGTCGTGACGTCACGGGCGCCATGTTGATCCTGATCGACCGTGACACATGTCGCACCTCACTGGTAGTACAATCGAAATAATTACAGATACACTTTGTTTCCTACTTTCTTGTGTTTTACCTTATTGGTACAAACAGAAGCTATCACCAAAGTTAGGTTCGTTCTTACATTTAACGAATATAAGACAGATTGTAACTACGCATTATTACCAAAAAATAATTTTCGTTAGATTTTTGAGCTTGCTGAATATCTTGACATCTCTATTTTGCTGTTTCATAGCAGTCATTTTTCCAAATGGTTTGTCAATAGCAGGATCTGTTTAACCCATATTAAGGAGGCTACAAACTTCAATTTTAAATTAAATCTGATAAAGGATCTAGCGGGATAAGCGTATAAAAACTGCACTCGCGTCTGATGAAGGATTTTTACCTTTTTTTTATTGTTTTTTATCTAAAATAGCCACATACTTAATCTCACACCCCTCACCCCTTTAGTAAGGGAATAATGGGGATGACAACCCTTAACGAAAATTTTTTTTTCTCAGTGCCTATTTGAGATATCTTCATGAAATTGAAAACATACATGACTATCGATGAACTAATTATTATAGATTTTTTTTAGAATTTTTGGAATATTATAAACTGTAAAAATGGGAAGTATATTTTTTGGGGGTGGTTTTTTATACCAACCCTTAAAGTGACACCTACCAAAAAAATATATCTTATTGGTTAATTAATTAGCTATTACATGTAAAAGTTACAAAAGGGTCGGATTGGTGGAACACAGCTTATAAAATCTATTAGGTACGAATATTACTTGCATTGCATATTTACTTGCATGCATACCTATATTTATATTATAGAGCGTCGGTGGCTCAGTGGTGTGGACTGTCGCCTTCCTACCGGGAGGGCTGAGGTTCAAATCCCGACACGTACCAATGTATTTTCGAATTTTCGAAAAATATATGTACGTTATCCGACGCTCTTACGGTGAAGGAAAACATCGTGAGGAAACCTTCATGCACGCCTGCGAAGATATTCGAAGGTTGTGTGTGAAGTCGTCCAATCCGCACTGGGCCCGCGTGGACGACTAAGGCCTAATCACCCATACGGGTAGGCTCGTGCCCCTCGGTGGGGACGTTTAATGAGCTGATGATGATGATACCTATATATTAATTTTTACCAGAAACTATAAAAACACATGTGCAGTATCTTTATATGGATTTATCATCTTAAATACGTTTTTGCAATTATTCAGTGTCAACAAATGTGTCATCATCTCATCAGATTTCAGATCTTTACATCTTAATCAAATGTGTATACCTACAAATAAACTATAAATAATCACTGATGAATAATATTCGATTTGATGACATTCGACTGCACGAATTTTTAACATCGTGTTATAAACTCGATAAAATGTTATATCATATTACATAGCAAATAACATGTTGTGACCTGTTCATTTGGACGCGACACGTAAGCCGGGGAGTCAATCACAAACGCGAAGTGAATGCACGATCATTATTTTGTGCGATTCAGTTTTTTACTGTAACATTTGCAATCAGAAAATGGAGAAAACAAGTGAATGTCGTAATAATGATAAATGTGTTAATTGTAAAATGAGTCTCAGAAACACCAATGGAAAGTTGAAACGCATCATTACAAATGAAGATTTAAATATATATCAACCTTATTGTAAAAATACTTTACATATTGGATCCGTGTTTTGCCATAAATGTAGACTGATACTATATAGAGTCGCGCAACCGACTACATCACTGGCTGTAGTGACAGCGTTAAAAATGACAGTAACGACAGTGATTTCGATAATCCGGACTTTCAAGTGTTTTGTCGCAAGAATTCACGTCAAGAAGAATACGTAGAGTTTCAAATCAAAAGAGTTAAAAATCACGATCTATAACACATAATGATCGTGCATTCACTTCGCGTTTGTGACTCCCCGGCTTACGTGTCGCGTCCAAATGAACAGGTCACAACATGTTATTTGCTATGTAATATGATATCACATTTTATCGAGTTTATAACACGATGTTAAAAATTCGTGCAGTCGAATGTCATCAAATCGAATATTATTCATCAGTGATTATTTATAGTTTATTTGTAGGTATACACATTTGATTAAGATGTAAAGATCTGAAATCTGATGAGATGATGACACATTTGTTGACACTGAATAATTGCAAAACGTATTAAGATGATAAATCCATATAAAGATACTGCACATGTGTTTTTATAGTTTCTGGTAAAAAATAATATATAGGTATGCATGCAAGTAAATATGCAATGCAATAATATTCGTACCTATACGAAATATATACGAAATAGATTTTTAATAAGCTGTGTTCCACCAATCCGACCCTTTTGTAACTTTTACATGTAATAGCTAATTAATTAACCAATAAGATATATTTTTTGGTAGGTGTCACTTTAAGGGTTGGTATAAAAAACCACCCCCAAAAAATTTACTTCCCATTTTTTACAGTTTATATATTCCAAAAATTCTAAAAAAAATCTATAATAATTAGTTCATCGATAGTCATGTATGTTTTCAATTTCATGAAGATATCTCAAATAGGTACTGAGAAAAAAAAAATTTCGTTAAGGGTTGTCATCCCCATTATTCCCTTACTAAAGGGGTGAGGGGTGTGAGATTAAGTATGTGGCTATTTTAGATAAAAAACAATAAAAAAAGGTAAAAATCCTTCATCAGACGCGAGTGCAGTTTTATACGCTTATCCCGCTAGATCCTTTATTGATGAACACTTTATATGAGCCAAATTAAAATTAAATTCACCAGGATTTAACGGCCCATTGTAGGACACAGGACACATTCTCACATTATGGTTATAGACTACGATGGGTAAACCACAACTTAGCTCCAAAGCGGTTTTTAAATATATATTTTATTAAAACTTCCTTTTTAATGGACTTCAAAAAAGCAGGTTACTCAATTCGACCGTTTGTATCCTTTTTTATTGAGTGTTCACAGTTGAGAAGAAATGGAGGGTTATTTGAGGAAATACAATAAAATCTTAATTTATTCAATGGTAATTGAGATGTATCTTATATATGGCAGTTCAGATATAATAAAAAGACAGTACAATTTTCAAATACGATAAAATGATTCAATATTGACCATTAAAGAGTATTGATGTTGGGTTAATTATGTTTAAAAACCACTCAGTCCGTAGATAAACTAACTAACATACAGAAGCTTATCGTAAACGCCGTGGCAGGTCGCGAGGTCACCATAACGGGGGTCCATATCAAAACAATTGGTGAAGTAAGCACGCGGTCCGTGCACTAAAGTCCATACGTGGAGTAGGGCTGTGACACATGGCTTTACCGGATATGTTAAAACAAGTAAAAGTAAAAATGTTTACACAAAGAATGCAACAATGAAATTTTTTTTTATACATATTGAATTACTGGGTTACCTGGATTTTGAAACTAAAATTATAAAAATCGTGCTTGGTTTAAGTCCTTTAGAGTATCGAGTGTTAAATTTTAACGGAGTTATTTAATACTCGCAAAAATTGTCATAGTTAAAAAATGCCAAGTGAGACGAGCCTGACAAAATTTTTTTCACACACCTCTCACGCAGATGTATCTGCTATGCTATGGTGATAAAAAATAAAGCTTTCTAATTTGTATTGCTGGCTCTGTGACATCCCTAGAGTTGCACCACTATCTATGAAGACTGGCCTATAAAAATACCATTGAATTGATGCAGCTAGTGCGTGGGTGGATGATAGGGCTGGCTAAAGTTGGATGTGTATTAATGATTTGGTTATATTTATTATATGCCTCTGAAACTTGAGGATAGATGAATGAATACATTATGTAAATTATTTCAGGAAAAAATCATTTGATTTTCCTTCAAAAGACCATATACATAACATAAGTGCAATGATGTCATCCAATCACCGTGTTCCATCGTATCGGTAAATTTTATTTAAAGTATTATATGAATATTTAAAAAAAATACAACTTGCGTCTATTAAAATAATAATTTCGCAGATTATTAAAGAAAAAAATCATAAAAAAGTTTCTCACCAGCCCTGGCGGTCTCGATCTCCCAATTCTCCAATAGGCATTAGCATACTAATACCACAGATTATATAATACGTACCGCTCACTAGCGCCCTCTATCACAGTTACAAAAGTCGCCGTCATTAGCTACTGATCTAATAATGAGTTACGTCCCCGGCTTTCTATGTAATGCTTGCATCATTTTCAAATTCAAACTAAATGTTGATACGTTATTGTTTTTAATTGAGCATTTATTGTGAGCTTTCGGAAGGTTATCAGAATTTGGAAATACTTAACTATCGGGAATATTTTAGTAGGATTATACGTTGGAATGTGAACTTTTAAGAACAAAGCAATAGATGGAGTCATATTTTTCTTCTTCATGTTGTAACTATACTACTTTACTTTGTCTTTTCTATTTGATTATAAGGTTGAACGAAAGATACAAATACTTAGCTAGATACCTACATATGTTTACAATCTAAAGCGATTTTTGCGACAAGTCTACCTTATGGTATTCTGTGCAAGTAGCAACATCCGCTCCAGCGATCCAATCATGGATTCCCGATGAACCTGTTTGCCACGAAGAGTTTATGTGAAAAAACTAACAAGACCTTTATGATTGTATCCACGCAGATGACCTTTACCATGTTACCTTGGCAATGTGGTTATTGGCTACCCTTAATGGATGAATACAGCGAACAAACATTAATTTAAAATACAGGAGCAATGCCCAGGTTGAAGCTAAATCCCCGCGCCAGATGTTTTATTACGATGACGTAAAGTGCTTTGAGAATGAACCTGATAACAACTGCTGTGTATTTGTATCCACAGACGAAATTGCTACCAGGATCTAGATTTCAGTCTGTCTGGTTATAAATCGTATTAATTTAGCAACGACAGCCGCGATGGTATCTCAGGACTTGCCTCATTTTCACGTTGCATGCAGTCTAGGAGAGACCTAGGCACCAAACAATATGCATAGAGACAAATTAGCTGCTGTTATTTATTATACCATCGGATAACGGTAACGACCGAACGGGCGATATTTACGACATCGCGGGCCAGATCCGTGAAGCGAAAGGTCGAGTGTTCGAATCTTATTATTGATGTTCTGGCGGAAAGTAAGAGCTGATGTGAGACATGGCACATCGCGATAATAATGATGTAAGAACAAAACATACAGTGTGCTATTGAATTGTATGTAGACTCGGTACTGTGTCTTCTAGGTACCACCGCAATGCCAGACATCAGAGCGTAAAATAGGAGTTATGCAGTTCTGTGTTTCATGATGAGGGCACTGTAGCTAGTAAAATTACCCGGGTATCGTCTCACATCTGTCGTCTCGGGTGACGAGCGCAGGGCAGCGTTGACGGAAAATAGAAACTACCTGTTACTAATTTCCTCCAACACTCCATCTGTCATGGTCAGCGTATCACTTACTACCAGGTGAGCGTACTGATCGCCCCGTCCACAAATGATATATATGAAAAATGAATCGCCAAACCAAAATAACAAACGGGGGCGGTTTTCTTCGGATGGATTTTTTGCTTTTGGCTTCTAACTAGCGCTCCCTGCAATGCACTAAGCCGAGGTATGAGTACCGTTCTGGGACGACCGTAGGCTCGTTGAGTAAATGTTTAAGGCTGAGAGCCATCTGCGCTCGCCACGCGCCCGGAGATGTTAAGACCATCTGCGGCCAACATCAGTAGGGGAGACCTCCAGTATTAAACTGCAATAGGTAGAAGTGAGAGAAATCGTCTTTTTTTTGCTTTATTTGGGTTAACTAACAGTGTACACAATAATATGTTAACTTAATATTATTTGTTCTAAAAGTACAATATAACTGTGTCACCTATGACGTTACCCACAGCTTCGATATAAAAAAATATATGTTAAGAGGCGGTGTTCAGAAGGATACAAAAAATATATGATAAAATTGACATCAAGATAGTAGAATTTCACATATTTGTTTTTTAAATGAAACATAGCTAGTGGCAAAAATGTCAATACAAGAATTAACATGCGTATTGAAGTATTCTGCAATTCTATACATTGGTGAGCGTTTACCAGCATTTGTGCGACACAGGTTAATATTAAGCAATCTAGGCATGTTGCGGCAATGGGTTTTAGTGGGGACTCTGTAACCTATCCTATTGTTTAAATCAATGCAGTCATATCTGTTGTGACATAAATCGTAGAGAAACATTATCTCAAGTTGATTCCTAAGTTAGTAAATTGTATCTTGTTAACAATTGCTCGTACTGCAAGCACTGACGACGACATTTATAATGCACAGCTTTAAGAAACCGTCTCTGAATAGATTCAAGAGCATTAATATATTTATTGTAAATAGGATTCCAAACAAGCATAGCATACTCAAGTTGTGAGCGAACTAAAGATCTGTATAAACAGAGATACGTGGAAGTTCTAGAAAAATTATTGATAGAACGCATTGTGGGTCCATACATTCTATGAGCCTTTCTAATAATGTCATCCACGTGGAGGTTGAGATGAAGCTTATTATCCAACAGTACTCCCAGATCCCTTATCTGATCTATTCTTTCAATGTGGACACCACACAATTTATAAGGATAGTCACAGACTTGCTTTCTTTTTGTTAAAGATATTACATTTATGAATACTCAGACTGAGCATGTTAGTTCTACAATAATCTGAGAAAGAATTTAAATCTGCCTGAAATCTTTCATGGTCAGCGGTATCATTTATTGTATGGTAAATCTTAAGATCATCCGCATATAACAAATATTCTCAAAATTTAAAACAGCGGTGCACATCATTAATAAAGTAAATAAATAAATATCCACTGACATTCACGCAGCGCCATCTAGCCCCAAATTAAGCGTGAAGCCTGTATCATGGGTACTAAACAACGGATAAACATACTTATATAAATTTTTTTGTAAATAATATGTATTATACATGGAAAACACCCAGACCATTACAAATAGACATGTTCATGCACACAAATGTTTGTACTGCCCGGGGATCGAACCCGGAACCCTTGGTGTTGCGGCCGACCTCTCAACCGCAACACCAAATGGGTCGTCATCAAATCAAAGTCTTGTCAATTTTTCTAGCTACATGTGATAATCAACAAATTTCATGTCTGTTTGAATTGGTCTGGGTGTTTCAATGTATGTTTATTTTTTTAATTGTTATGTATGTATTCACAAAAAAGTATATAATTATGTTTATCCGTGTTTAGAAAAAGAAAGAAAACATGCTTTAACTTAATACCCATATTACAGGCTACCTTAGTTTGGGATGAAATGGCGCTGACTGAATATCAGTGGATATTTATGTTACATTGTTTAATTTTACCGTATAACGTCCATTACAGCTCGTGATGTGGCATGCGATACTTCGTACCTATACCCAACGCCAACACTGCCTGACCCGGAGTTAATTAACCGGGAATTATTTAATGCAACGCACGAGCTTGTTTCCTCTGGACCAAAGATTGGTTTAATAAATACGACCACAGTTTAAACCGGCACGCTTTAACGAAACGATCGTCGTTTCTAATAAGAAATTAAGTTTATAAGTACCGCGGAATATGCGCCGTCGTTTGCTGGAATGGCAAATAATCATGGCAGTTTTATATTTAGTTGGAAATTGTTTGTTTAATTACTAATAAGGTAGAGAATTTATGGTATGCAATTGGAAATTCTGACAATTAATTAATTTTTGTGCCGCCTACTAGCTAAGACTTCGTTAGCTGACAAGCGTCATAGCAAGGCATCTCTTATATCTGGGGGCACGGTAGTGCTCCGCCAAAACGAGCCAAGCCAAGCGCGCAAGTGCACTAGGTACCTACCATTTATCGATGTGTTTCGTCGTTTTTAAAACTCTCATAGAGTTGGTTTCTGATGTACCAGATAGTTCATATTCACATAATATTTTGCTAATAATAGAGTCATTAAAAATACAAAGTCTCAATTAATAACTCTAAAAATTGAGATTTTATTGATATCTAAATTACGCCGATTTCGTCACTGACACACTGATGATCATCAACATGTTTGGTTACTTCCCGAAGAGCTGCAACTTAAGCTGAAAATAAAGCTGAAACTTGGTACGTTACCTAAGTTTAGTATAAAACCAACAAAAAACTCATATTACTTTCGCCCACATCTAAAATTTGGTGGAAGTTTATATGAAACTTTCACAAATTTTAGGAATTTTGATTAGTACTATAGAGAGTACATCAAAAACTTTACTAACAATAGAACGACTGCCTAGTAACTTACCGACCCTAACTTCAACAAATTGTAGGTACATATCTGTAAATATGTATGGCTTGGCTTTTAGTACTTACCTATGAATAGTTATGTGCTACTACCCCAAGCCTTCTGAATGTTTTTGTTTTGAATCTAAAACTAAAGGAAGACAATTTTTTGCAGTAAATAAATAAATATCCATTACATTTTTACACATTTACACAGCGCCATCGAGCCTTCAAGTAAGAATTTGCCTGTAATATGGGTACATAACAACGGATAAACATACTTATATTCTTTATATTGGTGGCTCATCTGTGTGTACTGTCTACTTTTGATTTGGCGGGCGCATATTCCCGTCACGTACCAATATCTTTTCGAATTTATATGCACATTATCCCATGCTCTTACGGTGAAGGAAAACATCGTGAGGAAACCTGCGCACGCCTGCGAAGAGATTCAATGGATGTGCGTGAAGTCGGCCAATCTGTACTGGGCCCGCGTGGACGACTAAGGCCTAATCACCCTTTACATGTAGGCTAGTGCCCCTCGGTGGGGACGTTTAATTTTGTTTTATTTTTAAATCCACCCCCAAACCTTTCAAATAGGGGAAGGAAGTATCATATCAAATGTTTCGCAGTTTTTAAGGTAGAAAGCTAAAACTTGGTATGAGGGCTGTTAGTCTTAAACAATAAATCTTTCATTTTTCTTTTTTCCGAAATCGGCCCCAGTTTTCAAGGTAGGAGCTAAATATGGATAATCAGACTATCCATACTAATATTATAAATGTGATAGTGTCTCTGTCTGTCTGTTTGTTACGCTTTAACGCCTAAACGACTAAACGGATTTTATTCAAACTTGGTATGTTGATAGAAAGTAACCTAGAATAGGTTTAAGGCTACTTTTTGTCCTGTTTTAACCCCCCACTTCCCTAAAATGGGGGTTGGAAGTTTGTATGGAATATTCCGCAATTTTGTAGTACGACGCTGAAATTTGGTATGTGGAATATTTGTCAGAAACGAAAAAGTATGGCATAATTTTCTTTTCAAAAATCCACCCCCAAACCCTTCAAATAGGAGAGGAAGTATCATATAAATTTTTTCGCAGTTTTTAAGGTAGAAAGCTAAAACTTGGTATAAGGGCTGTTAGTCACACACAATAAATCTTTCGTTTTTCGTTTTCCGAAATCGGCACCAAAAGCTATTTATATGGGACTCTTGGCAGTTTTCAATGTGGGTGCTAAAAAAACATGCGGACTTTTTGTCACGACGAAAAACCATGAATATTTTTTTTCGCAAATTGGCCCTCAAAGCCTTAAAAGAGGGGGATTTTATATTTGACTTTTCCCAGTTTTTAAAGTGGACTGCAAAAATGGTACGCGAAGCGAAAAAGAAGTGTTAAAATTATTCTATTTTCGTTACCAGGGAAGTGGTACCGTGTTATCCCGAATTTAACGCGAGCGAAGCCTCGGGCAAAAGCTAGTTTTAAATAAATATAAAATAAAATAATGCTTCAGTAAAACATTGATAGTGTTAATAGTTATTTCAAAGCATGTTTTCAAGCTAGCTTATTTCAAACAGGTCTTACCTAACTTTTCATCTGCAGAATCGCTGAATAATGATTAAAATCAGCGTAAACTGATTAGGCCAGGATTTACGAGGGTGGCAACATCAAATTCTCGTTACGGGTATCACGACATCGGTGTTCCGATCCGACCGCGGTACCGGGCAGTAAATCCCGGACAAACGAGTCGGGGCACGCCACCGCTGCGCCGGCGCATCCGCGCTCTGGAATGCCGCATGTGGACCGGGAGTTTGGTTTCATTTAATGTCCAATTGGTAAAATTGTTGAGCGTCGGTGGCTCAATGGTGTGGACTGTTGCCTTCCTACCGGGAGGGCTGAGGTTCAAATCCCGCCACGTACCAATGTATTTTCGAATTTTCGAAAATATATGTACGTTATCCGATTATGGTGAAGGAAAACATCGTGAGCAAACCTGCGGCACGCCTGCGTAGAGATCCAAAGGTTGTGCGTGAAGTCGTCCAACCCGCACTGGGCCAGCGTGGACGACTAAGGCTTATACACCCTATACGGGTAGGCTCGTGCCCCTCGGTGGGGACGTTTAATGAGCTGATGATGATGGTAAAATTGTTAAATGTTATCAAATATGTCATGAAATATGATGTAAACATTTAGTGAAACTTTCACAATCATTACGTTTTTGAAATTATTGATCAGAGGGCAATAATTGAGCATACGGTTCCCCTTATGGTTAGTGACACCGCCGTCAATAAAGATTTACTAGATCAGAGAAGCGTTGCTGTTCTTTTTAAAGAGTGTACGCAATAATTCAGGTTCAGACATAATTAAAAAATTTAAGAACAAGAAAAGAAAGAAATAACAGGCTATCAATAAATAAATATCCACCAACATTCATACAGTGCCCGAATTTTTGCGAGTTGAAGTAAGGATACTGAACAAAAAGGCTGTGGCTGTAAAAGTAAAGGAATGTAAAGAGCTTAAGAACATCCTTCTCCCGGTGTTGCGGGCGTGACTGAGACCCTCACGAGTCCGGGGAGAGGCCGCGTGCGCTACTGACACCACGCGGCACACCATCGATACGATAATACCTTTAGTATCATCATCATCAGCTCATTCAACGTCCCCTCCGATGGGCACGAGCCTACCCGTTATCGGTGTATATAGGCCTTAGTCCACTCGGGCCTATTGCGATTGACGACTTTAAGCACAACCTTTGAAAGTCTTCGGAGGCGTGCGCAGGTTTCCTTACGATGTTTTCCGTTACCGTAAGAGCGCTGGATAAATGTATAAACGAGTATAATCGAAAATTTGAAATGAGTTTGTTACGTGGCGGGCTTTGAACCTGCACCCTTCAGGCATCCTCCATGGGTAGGCAACGGTTCACACCAATAAGGCCGACTGACGCTTTACACAAAAATAAATATATACACAAAAATACATGGTTTAAAATATATATTTATTTATTTTTTAAAACACCGATTTATTTATTTTTTAATTCACAATGGGCTCAATTTAAATTTCTTCAGAGGATGGATAAATCTATTCAGAGGATACATCTTTTAATACTATCTATCGATGCCTTCAAGATTTTATTCGAACTTACTAACACACGGTGCAATTTTGTCTTGCCAATTTCATACTAGAAACTAGCTCCATGGTATTTTTGGCGAAGCATGTAAGTTGTAAATTAATATTGTAAACTTAATGGATTTCCCAGTGTATCCTGGTTCCCGGGTCGTGTGGTCACCCGCGCGTTTACAGAGGTCGCAGTGCGCAATCTGTCACGGATACTCTCATTTTTCTGCAAAACGACCGAGTGCTCGTGTGTCTGTGTTTTTTGATGGGATAATGTATGTAAATCCAACAAATAAAAACACGTGAATATTATGATAAGTAATTGTTAAAATTTAAGTTTAATTTAATTCCACCAAATAATGAGCATGTATGTCCATCTAATTGATTGTTTCATTACGTTTAACGGTACTTGGTGCAAGTTCTCCTGTCCTAACATTGAGTAGATTGTTAAATTGTTTTCGTAAAATTGGATATTGCCATTTGTAAATCGTTGTTATGTGTTGCAAAATTTAATATGTGCGTTTTGTATTTCGATTGCTAGTATTGTTTAAAATTAATTTTGAAAGCCCTAAAGACTTAAAATCCTAAAAACTTCTCAGTAAACTATATGTGTTGTTTCTCATGTTAGTTTTATTTTATTTTGTTATATTTGTTTATCTTTTTGAGAAATAAAAAAACATCTTTTGACCTAAAAACAGTGACATTCACTTTGAAAGAGGTCTGTACAGCCTAACTAGTATAATTTTAATGTATAACATTAATATTTACCTATTATTCATACAACACATATCTAATTACTTGATTTTAAGAGGAGGTATATATTAAAAACGGTAACGTGTAACCATCGTTAGTAAATATATACATACATAAAATAAATAATGTCCGCGTTTCTACTAGAAAGTTGGTCGCAACAGGGAGCCCTCTGTTAACCCCGGTCGCAATCTATCTGTCACACCGCCTGCGCCCGCGCACTCTCCCGCCTTGGATCTATTTGTGCTGAACCAGTGCTTAATGGTTATAACCAGTCTATTTTAAATTATTACTTTTCTTCGTCGGCTGCCTATAACGTCCCACTGGCGCAGGCCTTCCGCTCGGCAAAGCTGTAAGGATACTGGGTCGTAACCCACCACAGGATCAATGTATTTTTTTATGTAACGTTATATTTATGCAAATTTATAATGTAATTAAATAGTACATTGTAATGTTACGATAAAAAAGAAAACTCAAACTCATAAATGCTTTATTCAAATATTTTTTTTAATGTCACTTTTGGGTTTAAAAAAGTTGAGGGTTGTTACCTACCGAGAAGACTCCGGCAAAGTTCCTACATTTTCACGTTAATTTATAGATTGCACAGAGATCATATATTATTTGCTATTGTATAAAGCAGTACTACAGTACAGTATACAGTAATTTCATTCTAGACTTTACGACATCTGACACTTAGTATATTTTTTTGACATTTATATAGACATAACAAATTTTACAGTCTGTAATTAAATGTGCACCGTTCAAATACATTAAATAAAATGTCAAACCGAAATGTGTAAAATTTACAAAAAAATCTTCAACCAAGCCTTTTTTTCTTTACTTAAGTACCTACTTGAAATAGGTATCTTGGTAAAAAGGGCACTATGATGACTTAGCCTTAATTGGTGTTTTGGCAAAATGTAGGATTGTCGTATGTCAGAAGTAATTATAGGCTGTTTTACAGTAAAATACGGCCTGTGTTCGTATTCGTTTCTTTGACTAATTGCTTTCAGACAGGGATGTGAAATTTATGGACGAAATTGATTAAATAAAATGGATTTTTTGCTCAAACATTTTGTTACATTTTAATCGTAAATAAAAATAAATATATAATTTTTAGTTAAAAAATTGGCCAAGCGCGAGTCGGACTATTTTATGTTTCTTCCGCAGCAGCAAGAAACATAAAATAAAATAATTTATTTACTTAGGCACCTAATAAAGCTTTAATATGAAAAAATAGTGGTTCAGCGTTTATGACGTATAAAAAAAAACTAAACACCAGAAATCGTTCAAACTAAATTTCGTTGTTAAATTTTATGGTCATGTACATCATATAATTTTTTCGATTTTAACACACATTTTTCAACTTTGGAAGTGTCTCTCGCGCAAACTATTCAATTTATAAAAAAAGTGATATTAGAAACCTCATTATCATTTTTTAAGATCTACACATTGATACCCCACAGGTGGGATGCGATGAAAAAAAAATATTTGAGTTTCAGTTCAATGTATATTAAATTTATAAAATATATTAATATTTTTTTCAAGTTTCTTATTAAAACCTAATAGCGGTTTACAGAATACATATACGTACAAAGTTTGAATAATGTAGTGCTTTTAGTTTCGGAGAAAAAAGGGGTTGTCTTAATCGGACGGACGGACAGACAGACAGACTTGACGAATCTATAAGGGTTCCGTTTTTTGCCATTTGGCTACGGAACCCTAAAAAGCAAGCACACAGTTTTAAACTTTGAAGATAAGGAACCTCGAAAATAAAGAGTCAAGAAACTAAGTATCGGTATTGATAAAATTTTTATAATAGGTACATTAAACGTCATTAAATTACCTGTGTAATAAAAAAAATATGATTAGTATACCGATACATAATTACATATAAAACAAATCAAAATTTTTAATGAATCTAATCCGGGATTTTTTATCAGCTGCTGTTTGTGAACATTTTGAGATTTTAACGCGTAAACTAGGTACTTACATTACACCATCGATTTTTAAAATCGATTTATTTATACTACTATAGGAATTGAATTGTATAGTAAAAATGTTTTTAATAAAAATCGTCAAATTTTTACCATCCCTACTTTCAGTCTTGCGCGTAGCCAAGGTCGGGGCATGGATATTTTGCTCGTTTTATACGCTACAAATGGAAACAAAGCGATATATATGTGTGGTATTTCGCCGCAGGTATCATTAAGTAGCTAGCAACTTGGATATTTAAGCGGCATGGTAATGAGATGGTAATATTTTAACGACCTACACTCGGGTGCGAAAAACAAGCAGGGTTGATGTGTTTTTAAACAAGTGTGGACTGTAATCGATTGTAATAGTGGTGTGTTTGCTTTGCCCGGGGCTGATGATTTCCATCAGTCATGAGTAAAGTCATGTTCTTCATAGTCTGGCTTTTGTTAATCATCTCTGATGAAATGTTTTTTTTACTTCCACACAATGCCATCTAGTTCCAAACTAATCATTAAGCTTGTAATTCGGGTACTAAACAACGAATAAAATATAAGTTTTTTTGTTAATACATACATATTATACGTAGAAAAACATCCAGACCAATACAAACAGGCATTCATGCACACAAATGTTTGTTCTGCCGGGAAACGAACCCGGAACCCTTGGTGTTGAAGGCTAGGTATAATAATTATATACAACATTCTTTAAATAAAATACATAAAAATACATTTTTTATATTCTGTGATCTTACTTATTTATGTAATGGGTCACTCGTCATCAGATTAGCGAAATGATCGTTTCATTCAATATATAGACTTCAATATTAAAAAGTGAGATATGTTATTTATGATAGAGTGAATTTATTTAAATACTGGAATAGTAAGATTTCTTCTATTCATAATATTCTCACCATAAGTTTTTATACCTCAACAATTTCTTAATAATAGAAACGAAGCAAAAGCGAGTTACAACTGAAGTATTTATTACAGAAGAGGTTACCTCGTGTATTCAGCACCATCGTCAGGTGGTATTTATGGCGGCTGTTCCTACAATTAAATACGAATCGTGATGCTATCACCTCAAATAAGTCATTTATCATGGCGCCCGGACTCGTGACGCCGGAGTTGGAACGTGGCGAGGAAAACTGCTCATATTATTGCTGTTTTATGGGATATTTATTTATTAGAAGACTAAGCCGACTGGCCGACTTCACGCACAACCTTTCCAACGCAGGTTTCCTCACGATGTTTTCCTTCACCGTAAGAGCGTCGGATAACGTAGGTACGATTTTTACCTGTTTGGGACGCTTAATGTCCCAAACAGGTAAAAATAATCAAAAAATTAAATTTTTACTTACACTATGTAATTTTTACTGATGAAATCACTGTCAAATTTAAAAAGGAACACATCAGCGTGTCGTAAATTATTTTTTCTTAACTGTCCTGATTTGCAACCTTAAATCCCGATTATTTTGACCTCGTGTACCGATTAAAAACAAATCCGATCTGGCAACACTAGCCCATGCCCCCTATGGTGTGCGGGAAAGCCTGTACCCTGCAGTGGGCCGTCATAGGCTGATGATGATATGCTAGAAGATTACGTCAGTTAAAAAGACTACTCGTAGGATGTATGCTAACTTGATAAGTCTTGAATTTTTTTGGGTCTTCCAACATTTCTTCAACAATGTTTTTTTGTGTTTTAAATTCAATATAATAGTTTGCCATTTAGTATTACGATGAGTAAAGCTAAACAATGATTTTATGTTTTTCTTTCTTTAGTTTTAATACCTTTCCCCTAATATTGTGAAAATAAATAACATAGGTGTTAGTCTCTTGTAATGATATTTTTATTAACAATCTAAGAATATGTGTGATTGAGTCTTAGAAGATCAGTGAGTGAAAGCAATCTTTCATACAAATAACTTACTGAAAAATCAAAATCTACTTACATTTTGTTGAACCCATTTACCACTGCAGTAGATTGTTTTATAGGTCTGGTTTCAAGGCTTTACATTATTAACATCTATTTAACTTTCCAAATAAATAAATGTTCCCAATTACTTGAGTTAAGACTAGGTCTAAGCACTGGCTACTGGCTAGACGTGCGTTGGAACTAATTTACATTAATTTAAGGAAACTTCTAGCAGTTAAGTTAGAACCGGGAAATGTTCTCACGGACCAAATCCAATTATTTTCTTTACAAGTGGCTAAGTACATGTCTTCACGAAAGTTTAATTATCAGGTTAATTGCTTCTTGCCACGAACATTCTTCGATCCGCTGCATGAATAGTTCAGTTAACACTACTTAAAAGCTCTAAACAGTTATGCGTAACTTATTTATTTTATCAAGAACAAACCAGACGATCCATCTGGTGTAATGGTTGAGACATCGGCTATTGCACCAAGGGTTTCAAGTTCGATCCTCGGGCAGTATACACATTAATGTGCATGAACATGTCTGTTTGTATTGGTCGGGGTGTTTTCTATGTATAATATGTATGTATTTACAAAAAAAATATATAAGTATGTTTATCCGTTGTTTGTTGTCCATATTAAAATATTTAAATTAAAAGAAAAATACTTAGATACTTCATTTTGTAAATACATACATATTATACATAGAAAACACCCAGACCAATACAAACAGACATGTTCATGCACACACCCGGAACTTCGGTGTAATAGCCAACGTCTCAGTTATTTGACCAGGTATGTCTATTTACTATTTTATACTTTTTTTTAATTGACATAATTTCTAAAACAATATTTTTGCTGAAATTGAAAGTAAATGGCGCTGTGTAAATGTCGGTAGCCTTTTATTACTTAGCTTTTTGATTCAAATATTTATCAACAGTATTCCACCTGACGCCTGCAACTGTAACAAGTAATTTATTGACTTGTAAGAGAATCGTCCAATAAACTTGGGTGTTGTGAGAGGCATGGCAGTGTGGCGGAAGACGTACGACCTCGCCAGTCACGAGCGCGGGCGCGGCCACCCATCAATTGATGACCAGAGCTAATCACAAATCAGCGGGCACTGTTTTACGATAGTCAAAGTTTATTGGAATGAAATGTTAGCGGATGTCGACTGAGGTTTATAGGTTTGTTGCAAATGAAAGGTTTTTAAGGGTTTTTATTAATGATCTTTATACCTACGTTACGATAACAGTATCTGGTCTAGGATTAGATGACGGACGAATTATATGATATCGCTATGCTCTTTTGTTATTTTCATCGCCGTTTTTATAGGCATTTTTCGATTTTCCAAAATATTATTATTATTATTATTTTTTATAACATAGGGAGGCAAACGAGCATGCGGTGCACCTGATGGAAAGTGTCACCGCCGCCCATGGACATTTGCAACAGCTGAGGTCGCAGGGATGCGCTGCTGGCTCTTTACCAAACCAAAATATGAAAATGATACCAAATTATGATTGGCAAATTTGGTAATTCAAAAGTATCGGTAAAGTTTATTTTAATAAAAATATTTTTATTTTGACTTCGAGGAAAGAATTATCAGAAATATTCCAATTTGTAAAAAAATACAGTAGTAGTCTTCAAAAGCACGAGCGTCAAATTTAATGATTGTTAGTTGATTTTTAATAAGTAAACTTTCTTTTATTCTAGTAATCCAAATCTTTTAGCTTTAGTGGATTTTTTAGTAATTTCATTGCCAAATATAAACAATTACTAAACAATTGACAATTGAGGCTTTTCAAAGAAATTTCCAAAAGGTTAGTCGACGTCACAGGTGACCGAAGATCTGGCAGCTACCTTGGTCAAAGAATCAGTCTGGCAATCCAAAGGGGTAACGCTGCCAGTATTTTCGGAACTTTGCCGAAAGGGACTTCTTTTAATTATATTTTTTAGTTTTAATTATTTATTTTTAAGTGTTTAGGGTGTAATATATTTTAGTTACCGAATAATGTAATGTAATAGTTAATATATAATATCATTGACAATTACTGCCACTATCTTCCTCAAAATCTGCTTCAACCAATCCTAAACACTATCCATTTCGCGTTTCATCAAGTTATACGAACATATCCTATCATAAGCCTTTTAAATTACAGTTCGAGATTAACATCGGCGGCACCGCAGTGGGGGGTAGGGGGGAGCGGGCCGTCATTACTGACCGTTGACCTGCAAGTAATTGGACACTTGTACTGGCACAGACCTAGGAGCCCGTATTTTAGAATAAGCCGGTAAGTTTGAAAAGGCTAAGTCGAGGTAGTGCCTTTTGTCGGGTTTATAGAATGGGGTCTATAGGGTACCTAATTATGTATTTTATTTCAGGTTTATAGTTCCTTTTTCCGTTTTATAGTTCCGTTATAGGTGGGAGGTTGGTAACCTAAAGTTCAGTATAGGAGCCATTTGTCCAGTTGTCTTTTTTAAAATAATAATAATAAATATCCACTGACATTCACACAGCGCCATCTAGCCCCAAGTTAAGCGTGAAGCCTGTATTATGGGTACTAAACAACGGATAAACATACTTGTATATATATTTTTTGTAAATACATACATATTATAAATAGAAAACACCCAGACCATTACAAACAGACATGTTCATGCACACAAATGTTTGTACTGCCCGGGGATCGAACCCGGAACCCTTGGTGTTGCAGTCGACCTCTCAACCGCAACATCAAATGGGTCGTCACTGTTCTTTTTTTTTCAAATATCCTTATATAATTTAAGAGTTGATTTTTACTTAAGTAGAAAGGAACTCTATTTAAGAAAAGATCAACGCTTGAATCTTGTTCTATAATATAGGCCTTAAAATGTATACACGTGCGTCATAATAAGTCCTAGATTTAAGATTTTGTGACCATGTTATATTAACAAGTATGATTATGGTGAGAGTAAACAATATTAATATTATTGGCATAACTATCAGGTGATTCAGCCTGAGTGTCCAAAATAAAAACGGTGCTGTGCTTCAAAGGTAGTTTTTCATTATGCGATCTCCTCTTAACGATCTACGAAATGATCTATGGAAGGCCACCACTAGACCCTTGGTCAGTCAGTTCATTAGTAATGATTTATGCAAGAAATCCATCTGCATTGGGCATGAAGAAAGACATGTTCCCAGCGTGGCACGCTTTGATGCAGAAATTACTGTTAATAAGTGCATCTGTTATTCTTTGTTTGAGAAATCGTGACCCTAAGTCTGCAACCGGCGTGCTTTCTCAAATATTACCATCAAAACTTGCCAAATCTTATAATCTGGTGGACGTGACGGCATTACAGATACACTAAGACATGCCCCCTCATTAGTATTCCAGCTGCAACTGAGATAAGCCCTTACTGTGCTCCATACGTCTGGCTCAACCATCTCGAAGTGAACGGTTGCCATAGATAGTAGTAAACATGGAAGGCAGAACAAACTATGGAAATTTATAGCGACGCCTTTGTTTTAGCTGAAAATAACGGCTTGGGAAGGTGGTTTACGGTTGTTTTTGAATCTTCAAGTGGCTATTTGTTGACATTGTGATGGAAGGTATTACCTGCAAGGCAGTATGATCTTAATTTATTTATTCGGCAATGCAACTGTTTTATATTGTTATTTTTTTAATTTGTTTTGTGTGTGCTTATTGGTAGCAAGCACAGACATCCGAATATACAATTAGACTGGACAAGCCGCCAAGTTTATAGGCAGTCCCAGTGTCGCAATTTCTTTTCGGTTCTTACCTGTGAAAAGTTATTATATTTCTTGGTAAATTTACTGATTCATTGCGATGATGGCATGTTACAATTGCACAGGATGGCATTTTGGGAAAAAACGGTAATTTCTTCTAATATTCGTGCGTCTTGACTCGTCTCACAGAGCGTAAACTGGCAGCCAGTGTATGCTCGTTGAGCTTACATTTGTCGCACTTAAAAACGCGGCTTGCCCCATCTCCTGTATTGGGAAATCTGTGGTAGCAAGGTATACTGTCGTTGAAATATTTTGGGGTTTACTTTTCATTGAGGTTACTTAGTGGTAGAATCAATTTGACATCATAAGTGTTGTATATGAACCTAAATTGAATAAATATATTTTGATTTTAGTGGTAGACTCTGTACTGAGTGGTTTAGTCGGTCTGAGTAGGTACCGCCGCAGTGCCATATATCGCCTCGTGAAATACGAGCTATAAGCACTCCTTTGTTTTGGGATGAAGGCACTGTAGCTAGTCACATTACTGGGCATGAGAGACCTAACATCTGTCGTTTCGGGTGACGAGCTGAGAACAGTGTTGGCGTAAAATAATGACAGGTACCTTTATTAATTTCCACAAACACTTCATCTGTCATGGTCAGGCGTATCAATTACCACCAGGTGACTAAATTAATCGTTCTGTTCACATTATGACATAAAAAACTACAACGTACTTCGATCACACAAACTAGATCGAAGTGTTGGTAGCTAGAACTTGTTAGGTAAATCCTAATATAGTACCAAGTGTAACGTTCGCCATCATCCAACCACGACTAAAGCACCCCGTCATTGTTACTGAGGTCAACGGGGTTATAAGCCAGAATATAGAACGTACAGTTGAACTTTGCGGTCACTACAGTTAGTATACTGTTTTGTAATAGCGCCTGGCGATATCTTTCATAGTATTATGAAAAATCAATCGGCTATTAATGAATTTCGAACAGCTTTAGACTCTTCGTAATAAAGAAATCAAGTGGACAACATTGATAAATTATTTGACGACCATTTTGGTATAATGGTTGAGACGTCGGCTACTACATTTAGGGTTCATGGTTCTACACCCAGGTAATACAAACATTTGTTTGTGTGTAATTGTGTATTGGTCTGGGTGTTTCTATGTATAGTATATGTATGTATTTACAAAAGAAATGAATCTAAGCATGTTTATCCGTTGTTTAGTAGCCAGCCAGGCCAGTCCTCTATGCAGAGCGTGCATGGAGGAGGAGAAACGGTGGCGCATGTGCTTCTTAGGTGCACAGGCGTAGCTCAGATCCGCAGGGAGACTATCGGCTCACCGGTAACAGTTGCGGACGCCCTGAGGAGACGGGAAAACTAATCTGTTTTTGGAGGGAGGTAGGCTGGCTGGAGTGACCAGAACTGCACGGACTAAGTGCGGAAACCAACACCAATAACATAGAACATAGCCAGCCAGGCTAAGTTTAGGACTAGATCTCGCTGTGTGAAAGTAAGTAGATTAATAATTATTATTTATTTATCAATTCTTATCTCTCCCCTCTCTCGGCCTGTGATATAACTGAGGGCTTGAAGGAGTAATAATTAATATACCAAAAGCTATTGCAAGCAAGCTCTAAGTAAGTTTGCCAACTCGTTACTCCTCATGTACTTTGATGCATTACCCATTGTGTTTCAGTGTTCCTTTGTTACCGAACAGTAGGTAATACGAGCGTCGCGAGCGGTCACGCTCTACGGAACATGGCGCGGGGCGGGGCGGCCGGGGGCGGGCGCCGCCCCGCCATTGGCTTGCGCATGCGTACCACGCAGGGCTGACAAATATGCAATCATACCTAATTTAGCTACGTCCATCATACATTTCGCCAAACGGTGTAATAGTTAAGACGTTGGCTGTTACACCGAGAGCCTCAACCCGTGGGCAGTATATTTGACGACCCATTTGGTGTTACGGTTGAGACGTCGACTGCAACACCAAGGTTTTCGGGTTCGATCCCCGGGCAGTACAAACATTTGAGTGTATGAACATGTCTGTTTGTAATGGTCAGAGTGTTTTCTATGTATAATGTGTGTGTATTTACAAAAAAAAATGTATATAAGTATGTTTATCCGTTGTTTAGTACCCATAATACAGGCTTCACGCTTAACTTGGGGCTAGATGGCGCTGTGTGAATGTCAGTGGATATTTATTATTTGTTATTATTATTTATTATTAATGACAAACTGCCATGACAAGTACAGCTGACATGGAAGCAGTTTTTCAAATTGAAGTTAAAATTTACATACAGTACATGCGTGACAATTTAAGTATACAAAAAGAAACAACAAAGTACAGGCTAGCTTATCTCTACAAGAGATTTCTTCCCGCAGGCCAGGGTGAACAGGAAAAACAATAAATGATAAGAGCGGTAGACGCAAACAACCCTTGGTGTAAGAGCCGACATCTCAACCAATTACACCATATGGGTCATCAATCGACCGTTATAATGTTTTGAACTAAGATTTTTCTCCCGCAACCCTAAATAACAAAGGGCCAAAGTCGCGCGTGACCGCAACGGGCTGATTCTGTGCTGACGGTGTACCACCCGCGAAAGCCGACCTTTAGCGTCCCTTCGTCTAGCTTTCTCAATATGGGATTCTGCTATTTCATTGATGTTTAAAAATTTTGCGGAAATAGTGCCCAATGAACAAAAATATGCTCCAATTGTTACGAAATTATATCCTTATTTAGATGAGTATGCTCGGTGAAACGCTTTTTTTTTTCATTCATGAATTACCTACCAGGATTCCATGTTGAGTATGTATGAATTAAAAAGTGTGCAGGACGGTCTGGCCAATCTCCCCAGGGGTATACTTTGTAGCTGTCCTGGCCTGAATCGATCCTTGTAATGGGGTGATACAGATTGATGATATTTTATATTCATCATTGCTCAGTATAGATTAACCGTTATAAATACTTGTAATACTGTAAATGTATTAAAGATATAAATCACTTTTAGAATTTTATTTTCTAAATTAGATAAGCACGCAGAGATTCGAGTAAATGTAAAAAGAACGAAATTATTATTGTGTTGCACTAGGAAAATTACAAAAATGAAGAAAATTTTCTGAAATATCATTCATAGATTTTGTAATCAATTCATAGATTTTGTAATTTAGGCAAATGTAAAAATTATAAAATCTATGTAATTATAAGGAATAAACCAGCAAGTTGTATATCAAAGTCAAAGTCAAAAACATTTATTTCAAATTAGGCTTACAAAAAGCACTTATGAACGTCAAAAAATATACAAAATATAATAAAAAACAATTAAATAAAATTAAAAATAATAAAAATACTAAACTAAACATATGAATTTTGATGCTTTGAAAAAAAGCGCTTCAGTGGTTTGGCCTGTTGAGAAAGAAGCACCAAGAAAACTCAACAGCCTTTTTAAAAAACAATTACTTAATGTAACAATATATAAACACTGAAATAGCTGAGCAGTTTAAGACCTCGGATTTTTATCACATAAATATTCGTCAATAGTGTAGTACCCTTTTTTAGAAAGGTGTTTTTTTATTCTAGCTTTAAAAATGTGTAAAGGTAACTCGACAATATTTTACGATACCTTATTGAATAACTTTATACATCTTCCTATAAAAGATTTACCTACTTTATGTAGTCTCAAGTCTGGAACAGCAAGTTTGTTTCTATTCCTAGTATTAAAATTGTGTAAGTCACAATTTTTTTTAAAGGTATGATAGTATTTACGGACGTAAATTAAATTTTCATAAATATATTGTGATGCTATAGTCATTATATTTATTTCTTTAAAAAGTTCCTTAAGAGAGTCACGGGGTCTAAGGTTGTAGATAATACGAATAGCTCTTTTTTGTAGTACAAATATTGTATTAATGTCGGCAGCTGAGCCCCACAACAGTAGACCATACGACATGACACTATGAAAAATAAAATAAACCAATCTTGCTGTTTCTACATCTGTCTTATCTTCCTAACAGCATAAGCTGCCGAGCTAAGTCTACCAGCCAGTGATTCAATGTGAGCCCCCATTGTAACTTTGAATCTAAAGTTATACCAAGAAATGCAGTGGAGTTTACATCTTATCTATCTATTCAATCTATCGCAGTCCACTGCTGGACATAGGTCTCCCCCATTTTGCGCCAGATATCCCGCTCCTCCGCTTTCTCATCCAGCCTCCACCAGCGACCTTTCGCAAGTCGTCGGTCCATCGGGCCGGAGGGCGTCCTACGCTACGCTTGCCGAGACGCGGTCTCCACTCCAGTCGTCTGCTCCTGCTTAGATATAAGGAAAGTTTGTAATAAGAAGTAAACAAGAAAGGAAATAAAAGGAAAAAAGAATATAAAACATAAATCTTTAAATACTAACAAAAATGATTAAGTATGAAATGAAAAGAGATAATAAAAAGGGACTTTGTCACTTTGGCAAGGGGATAAGCTGAGAAAAAATAATTCTTACCCGTTAAAAATAATTCTTACCCGTAAAGTTCCTTAATGATAACTAAGATAAACGTGGAGAAGCAGTTTTAAGAATCGTAAATCAGCAATTATATAATAAAGCGGCATGGTCGTGATGTATTACGGACACCCCCCTTATCTCCTGGATGCGTCCGTCATTATGATTCACTAAATGCTGCGCAGGCGCCGGTTGCTTTAAGAGGCTGTTCACTGACTGCGGCTCTCAAAGTTTTAGTTTGAAAAAAATAATAATTTATATGCTGCTGAATGAGCTGAACTGTAAGCATATTCTAATATACTCAGATAAAAATCACACAGCGCACACAAGCATCAAATAATGCAAATATCTTTTGATATTGGAATGCATTAAAAATATCATACCTAAGTTCCCACACTTAGGTATGATATTTTTAATGCAAAAATTGAGCACTTTAGTAAATTTAGAGCAAGATATTCAACAGTATTGCCGAACAAAATTAGACCAGAAATTATGTCAGCGACTCGCTAAGTTATTACTAGCTAAATCTTTAAGTAATACAGCTCACAAAATAATACCGTGCAGCCGTGTAATCAAATGTTCCAGAATCAATTATGAAAGTTACCCTTGAAAGTTAGTTTTTATCACCTTTTTTTCAAATGAATGATTTGTTAGTAACAAGCGCCCTTTGTGATTAAAGCAGCATTTTAGGAAGCACATAAAGCTTATAGTTTGAGAACAGCTGGCCAGGTTGCTGAGTTCTCTCAATTAAGTACGTGAGATGAGTGCGCATGCGCAAATGCGCTAACGCTGGCTCCAACATAGACGGCTCTTGATGTCTTGGCACTTATTGAAATACTGTATGAGCTCTAACATTCGTTACTTTTTGAAAGTGTTTTATTTAATAAAATTCTATAAATCTCAACGCAAACTTACTTAACAAATAATCACGACGTAAGTGCTCTTTTATCGCGGGATTTTTGAAATCTTTAGTGGGCACTAGTAAGGGTAACTCGGCAAAAAGCGAAATCCATTTATTTAATTTAGGCTTAACATAATAAGCACCTTTAAAAGTCAAAATATTATAAAAAATAAAACATACAAAAATTTCATTGACACGCAAAAACTTATAGTGAAGATAAAATAGAAGCTGATGGTAGCCTGTGGACAAAGAAGCACACAAGAAAACTTGATAAGACAAGACTGTGGTATTTTATTATGAACTTCACCAAACACAACCCAACCAACTAATGATTTTTCTACTACACATATAAGCAGCTCACTATACGTCCTCACCGAGGGCACGTGCCTATCCGTAAAGGATGTATATCCCTTAGTCGTCCACGCGGGCCCAGTGCAGATTGGCTGACTTCAAGCACAACCTTTGGATCTCTTCGCAGGCGTGCGCAGGTTCCTAACGATGTTTTCTTTCACCTTGAGATCGTAGGTTAAATGTTCATAGTTAAGAATTCTAAACGTACGTGGCGGGGTTTGAACCTGCACCCTCCAGATCGGAAGGCAACAGTCCACACCAATGACATACACACATCATCATCATTCATCATCATCAGCTCATTAAACGTCCCCACCGAGGGGCACGAGCCTACCCGTATAGGGTTGATTAGGCCTTAGTCGTCCACGCGGGCCATTGCGGGTTCGACGACTTCACGTACAACCTTTGAATCTCTTCGCAGGCGTGCGCAGATTTCCTCACGATGTTTTCCTTCATCGTTAGAGCATCGGATAATGTACATATGTTTTTAGAAAATTCGAAAACACATTGGTACGTGGCGGGATTTGAACCTCGGCCCCCCCGGTAGGAGGGCGACAGTCCACACCATTGAGCCATCGACGCTCATATCATGACAAACACACAAAACATCGGCCTGCAGATTTGTTAATCTTAATAGCGGCTATTAAAGCCCGCACAACCGACTTGAATGTTAACAGTCAATTATTTTTTTATCTGGCCTATTGTGAAAGTTTGGTTTTCGTCTCTAATCAGATAAACTGTTTGTCATTTCGGTGAACACAAAGTGGCCTACGCTCGTGCGGTCCTCGACGACTCCTGAATACTTATTGCCCATAATGACGACCCATTTGGTGTTGCGGTTGAGAGGCCGACTGCAACACCAAGGGTTCCGGGTTCGATCCGCGGGCAGTGCAAACATTTGTGTGCACGAACATGTCTGTTTGTAATGGTCTGGGTGTTTTCTATTTATAATATGTATGTATTTGCAAAAAAAAGGTATATAAGTATGTTTATCCGTTGTTTAGTACCCATAATACAGGCTTCACGCTTAACTTGGGGCTAGATGGCGCTGTGTGAATGTCAGTGGATATTTATTATTATTTATATTTATAAGTTTTTCCCCTCACATCTCCTTTTGTTGGCGAGACAGAGCGAATTTATGTACGGCGGTGACTTATGACTAACTCTGACTCAAAGTCATGTCAGCCAAGTGAATACAGATACGACTCGTTAGATTTATCTGCGAGGTTTGTTGGTTTAATTTATTAACTTGTTTTTTATGTTGTGTGGTGACGGCAGAACAATAATAAACAAATAAATATCAAATGACATTCGCACAGCGCCATCTAGCCCCTAGTTAAGCGTAAAGCCTGAAGTATGGGTACTAAACAATGGATAAACATACTTATATACATTTTTTTTACTTTGTATCTTCGAAATATATTTTTTGCACTACAGGAATTATCAATATTGCATAAATAAAATCGGTTTTGAGCCACTTCAAGTGGTTAGTTATCTTAATGAAAGCGTCGCACCTCCGGAGCTTTAGGCTCCAGTGTTGCAAGGATGTAAATACTTCCTCAATATTAAACAATATTCATTCATTCATTTATTTCATGCATTATGCGGTTTACAACATACTTAGGTATTAAGTATACACATAAACCCTGCAAGGGCACAGCAATAAAGTTACATTAATTGTTCATAGAAGCTTATACTTGTGAGATTATCACATAGATATGTAAAACAAATTATAGTATAAGTATTAAATTAAACAAATAAAAATGAAAATGAAAACATTAAAAGCAAAAAAAATAATATTAAAATAATATATTTTTTTTTATATACAACTGCAGAAGCAATTACACATACAATGGATAAATAGGTACCATTAATGTTTAATTGTACTACAAATTACATTTTATTATTATGAAATTAATAATAAAATTATATTATTACTATTTGTCATTAAGGAATTCTTTTATACTGTAATACGACTTCTCAACCAAATGATTTTATTATTGTAGCGAAATACTTTAGCTTGATAGATATTTTAACTATGATGCACGAGATTGGTTTTACAAGAGTATATTTCCAATCATATTTTTTTTTTCGAATAGTATTTTAATTTTTCCGTGAAGTTCCTAAATTAGAAATATCTTTGAATGTAAAATTTTAATAATGTTTAAGTACTATTCTTACAAGATTAATTATGTTTCTGACATTTTGTGAAATATGTCAGTTGTGACATATTTCACAAAAAACGAAGCTTTTGTCGTTACCAAGAAACTTTATTAACGTTGTTAGCAACAATGTACATATCTGATGTAATTTCAATAGTTTTATTTAGACCTTTCTTATTTTTTTTAATTGTTCGAATGGATGAAGTACCAATCTTGGGATTGTATACCTACCAATGTTTTCACTGACTCTAGACAAAATATTTCCATTTGCTGTTGTTAAACGTTGTTAAATTAATTTTGTTAAATTGACGACCCATTTGGTGTAGCAGTTGAGACAGAGGGTTCGATCCCCGGGCAGTACAAAACAGTGTGCATGAACATGTCTGTTTGTAATGGTCTGGGTGTTTTCTATGTATAATATGTATGTATTTACAAAAAAAAATGTATATAAGTATGTTTATCCGTTGTTTAGTACCATAATACAGGCTTCACGCTTAATTTGGGGCTAGATGGCGCTGTGTGAATGTCAGTGTATATTTATTTATTATTAATATATTATTTATTAAATGTTCAATAATCAAAACCTGAATAAATTTTATATCATAAAAGTACCAAAGGTACAAAACAACTAATACTGGTATCACCGACCAGTACTTAGCCCTGTGCAGATATCAGTCCGCGATATATTAAGTTAATTGCGTCAATTCACTACAGTTACTTTGATAACTGATAAATACACCAAACCTGTTAGAAGCCTTATTGCTTGCTTACAAGGTTTTAATTTTGTTTGGCAGAAAAAGTTGTCTTTATGAGGGTGCAACTTGGGCGATAATGTAAGAGATGTAAATTACGGATCGAATATGTATTTAATTGAAACACTGATATAATGTTATTAACGGTGTTCTTATCTTACCGGCCGCTGTCAGTAAGATAAAGAAAATTTTTCGACTTTAGGCTCAAATAAATAAATCTCATCATGTTGTTTATAGTTAAAAGGTGTCAATGTGTTATGTTAATAATGCCTGATTGTGAAGGTCAAATAGATATTTTTATTAATTTGTATAATTTTTTTTTATGCATGTATTGTTGGTGAGTCCAAATAAATAAATAAATTCACGGTTATATTGGCCATATTTTTGAGTTTACATACGGATAAGATGTAGTCATCATTATCAGCTCATTACACGTTCCCACCGAGGGGCACAGGCCTAACCGTAAGGGTGATTAGGCTCTATTCGTCCACGCGGGCCCAGTGCGGATTGGACGACTACACGCACAACCTTTGAATCTCTTCGCAGGCGTGCGCAGGTTTCCTCACGATGTTTTCCTTCACCGAAAGGGCGTCGGATAACGTACATATAATTTCGAAAATTCGAATACATATTGGTACGTATGATTTGAACCTCAGCCCTTCCGGTAGGAGGGCTACAGTCCACACCATTGAGCCACCGACGCTCTAAGATAAGATGTAGTATTTTCTCGTAATTAATAATTGATTTAGTTATTATCTTTGAGCGTCGGTGGCTCAGTCGTGTGAACTGTCGCCTTTCTACCGGAAGGGCTGAGGTTCAAATCCCGACACGTACCAATGTATTTTCAAATTTTCGAAAATATATGTACGTTATCCGACGCTCTTACGGTGAAGGAAAACATCATGAGGAAACCTTCATGCACGCCTGCGAAGAAATTCAAAGGTTGTGCGTGAAGACGTCCGCACTGGGCCCGCGTGGACGACTAAGGCCTAATCACCCTACACGGGTAGGCTCGTGCCCCTCGGTGGGGACGTTTAATGAGCTGATGATGATGATTGTCTTTGTTTAATAACAGTAAACATGGGTTTCATCGCATTGACATTTAGTATAATAAGTTATATTATATAAGGAATTATAAGGTGTATAAACTTTTATTATGATTAATTGAAACATTACGGTGAATGAACCAGATCTCTAAACTTTTAAACTACTAGTAAACCAGTCGTAAAAAGCCTCATAAACGACTTACGAGTTATACTAGAAAGTACAGTTCTGTTTACATCGAATACGT
>PQWD01010800.1:0-41799 GCA_019425675.1 Leucinodes orbonalis
CCATCGTTGCTCAATGTTTTCCGTTGCGTAACGTGCCCGGGGAAAAGTGGCGAAGTGGCATTTTCACTCGTTGCATAAGATCGCCGTTCGTGATGTGACAACGATATGTTTTCCGTTTGCAACTTATCAATACGTGCATTTATTTAGGTTATGTACTAGACAAATTTGCTTACATGCTTTGTTGTTGATAAAGTATTTGTATACGTTTTTCGACAAAAATAAATTTCATGACCTATATTTTTCATCTATTTAATCATGTTTTCTTATTTGAAAACTGGTTTTTCACAAAAATAAAATACATAGATAGAGTTCTTATTGCTCACAATAAAGAGCTCATAATATAAAAATAGGCTTTTATTTGTATTTTATTATCTACACTTCTGGTCTGGTCTTCTTGCTCTTAGAGTTAGTTGAAATTTCAATGTTTGATACCGAGACCTGATAATTTTGCGTCATAAGTTAGCAACTACAGCTATGCGGCTTATGAGAATACAACAGTTCCAACCAGCATAAGGAAAAAAATATCATTCACGTTTCATTCAGACTTAGGTAATTAAATAAAATTTACTTATTTAGAATTGAATTTGCAACTTATCATCAGATGGGTTAAATGTGTAATTTCCAACTTTTCACGAAATGAATAAAATAACTCAAACCCAACTTCAAAATTAAATTTATATACAATTGGTATTTCAACGCTAAATAAATTGTTTGTTATGTCGCCGTGAGCACTGCGAAGAGGCTGTGTGCAAATTATTTCCTGATTAAACTGTTTTTTAAATTAGAACTTTAGTTGTCGCATTTCATCAGGTGGATTAAAGGCGTCCTTGTACCACATTTACATTAAAATAATAAAATAAATCAAGCAGATTTCTTTTTGTATTCAAAGGGTTTCTCATTTCTAAGTACATTGTTTATTATTTTGCCAAGTCCACGAGCAATGCACCTGATTAAAAGGCTGTGTGCACGTCATTTCCTGCGACAGTCACGTGCAACGGTGTCGCGCGACGCGTGGGCGCGACACGTGTTGTGTCGCGCGACGTTGCGCCACTGCCAGCGGGTAAACAACGCCTTCAGTCCTACGTGATTACGTCACGACTGTCTACTATAATAAACTGACTTGCAAAAAGCTCGAGTAAAGGTTATTGGTTTTGCGTCAAATTTTATAGGTTACTAGCTTTTGCGTGAAACTTCGCGGACGTGGAATAGTTAACTAACTTTGGCCTAACGCTATCTTTATTAAATTAATATTATATTTATGAAAACATCTTCGCAAATGATGCATTATATAATAAAAATATTTAAGCAAAATATGTTATAGGGAGCTAACCTTAAAATAGACATATGCTGTCGCGGACTTTTTTTGTAGATATTTAAAAGGGGAACAATACTCTCATTCATGACTTTTGCGAAACTTTAACCGTTTACGCAGCGGAAACTCCAAGTATGTAAAAATTCCCCGGATTTGAAACATTTTTCTATTGCCCGTAGCGTGATGATATATAGCCTTCCTCGATTAATAAGCTGTCTAACACTGAAAAAATTTTTCAAATCGAACCAAAAGTTCCTGAGATTAGCGCGTTCAAACAAACGAAACTCTTCAGCTTTATAATATTAGTATAGATGATGTATTTAAAATGATTAAATAATCGTTTTTATATAAAACAGAAATATAATAAATTTACTAGAAATGTAGTGGCCATTATATAAATATTTATTAAATTCAAAAGTATATACGAGTAAAAATCCAAGTTTTTGTTTGATCTTAACAAATACAACTGAAATAGAATGTGTTTATTTTAACTTTTTTCACAGTTTAATGTCATATGGTTTTCTGTAATGGGGCTTAACTGCTGGTGTTATTTAATTCTATTTTACAACAGGGCTACTGCCTCTTTAAACTTCGTCTGCTTTGAGAAATGTTAAAATATGTTGTTGTTTATTGTTGTGTTGTATGCTTTTTTCTTATGTGCAATAAAGATTTTTTATCTTATATCTTATTTTAACAATTAGTAGCTCAATATAAGTTTGGATCCGTGAAATTCTTGCAAATAATCTAATTTTTCAGCGGCTAAATCTTCCCGGTACAATGCACTGTTATGTGAGAAAGCGAAGCCTGTCCCCTGTAATAGTACGTTGAATAGGCTGATGGTGGTGAAATAAAATCATCACATTAAATTCTAACTGTACAGTAGTTTAGGCGGAGGGTAAAAATATTTGTACTAAAATGCCTGAAAAATTACTTTTCCGCTATGAATAAAATACTCACATTTGTAGTATTCTTCGAATTAGTTAAAAAGATTTTATACCATATCAGTTAAATGCAACATCTAGCCTATCCTATCAGACAGTGCATTATTTGTTTTGATTTGAGCATTGATTGACAAGTGACGACTACTCTTAATACTTATTTTTTGAAGCAAATGACTAGTATAGAATCGGAAATAGACTGTGTAAATATAAGCCTCCGCCCACATCGACTTCTCCTAGTTACATCATACGGGTCACTCTTGTATTTTGCCTTTGCCATCACGCGTGGGAGAGGCACATTGTAAAAAAATAAGCTACCAAATACAGAAACTCATTTTCTGATTAAATTAGCAATCGATATTTAATAAAACGCCGATGTCACGTATTAAAGTCACCTTTGCTACTAACCCGCTTTTTCCTTTTTCGGCTGAATTTCTGTTAGCCGCTGATATCTGCTGATCTAAGTTTTAAAAATATTTACCGATCAGTCGTAATGTGTAGTCTTAAAACTCTGGGCGCCACCGGGATGGACTCGAACCTTAGGGCATTGCAAGGAGGGCTAGGTTACCTGGTTGGAAAAATGGCGGCGCGTAACATGTCGGTAAGAAGAATAGACAGCCTTCACATAGTGGTCCTATGGCTTACATGGATATGGACGACTCATGTGGTATGATGGCTCATCAGTCGTCTATTACACTAAGGCTCACAGGTTCGATCCCCGGTTTGTACAAACATTTGTGTGCATGATCTTATCTGTGGGTATTTTACTCGAATGTAGGTACCTATAAAATGTTTATATTTTTAAAAAATGGGATTGACTTTTCCTCATTGAGGTATTACAGATAAAAAAGTCTTCTAAAAAGACAGGACGTAGTAAATTGTGGGTATATAGCATACAAATAAAAAAAGTTTCTTCTAATGTACAATGATTATTAAGAAAAATAAATATTGTAGCCTTGCATAATAAAGTATGAATCAGCAATGCGTAATGCAAGCAAATATTCAACGGGAGGACTCCCAACGCCTCGTGGAGGTAAAAACTTGTTATGCGGCGGTTATCGTAGTAAATATCTTTACGTCAGTCCCATTACAATATAACACAAGCAGGAAACCATTAAAACCTATCCTCCCAGGTTCTAATGCTCAGTATTGTGTGAGCATAGATCTCGCAGATTGAAATAAATAGTACTAACAAGGGTGCATGCGAACTTGGTGGGCCACAAATCGGAGGGAGTGCGTTCGAATCCCGCTTTTATTGCATCCCAAGAAAGTTCACGTAGATTCTTTTATATAACAAATATTTAGGGTTGCCATTTTCCAAAGCTCAACAATTTTAATCACTATACGCTATTTACAGGCTTAAAACATAGTTAAAACATATTTTTTTATGACTATGTATTCAACTATGAAGAAATAACAAAATGCTTTCAGTTTATTACGATCTTTGTGATCCGTAACATGAATAGTGTATAACCGTCTAAATTCTACTAGGGGGTAACGATTAGGCTTTTGCCAACCCTAGCTTGGACGCTCTTGGAATCAGGATGCAATTGCAAGTAATATCGCTCACCAGCGATTGCAGACTTTGCGCCTGATGTGTGTTGATTAGATTCTCACGGGCGGGCGGGAGTGCTAGTTTTACTTTGGTACATACGAGTATCTATGCATGAAACGGTTTTCATATAAAATAACAGTAAAATGGATACAGACTGAATGTGTGATCAATGATTGTCACGTTTGCTAATAAGGAAATGGTATTTTCGCACAATGTGGATACCTATGGCCAACAGTAAAGAGGCGCAAAATGTTGAAGAGCTACGTTCAGCAGTGAATGCAACGGCTGAAGAGATGATAATAGATGTTTTCAATGGTATTAGATCTATTTTTGAAAAGGTTTTACTTTATCTATACTAATATTATAAAGCTGAAGAGTTTGTTTGTTTGTTTGTTGGTTTGAACGCGCTAATCTCAGGAACTACTGGTCCGATTTGAAAAATTCTTTCAGTGTTAGATAGCTCATTTATCGAGGAAGGCTATAGACTATATATCATCGCGCTGCAAGCAATAGAAGCGGAGCAGCAATGAATAATGTTTCAAAATCCGGGGGGAAATTTTCTTACTTGGAGATTCCGCTGCGTACGCTGCATAAACGGTTAAAGTTTCGCAAAAGTCATGTATTAGAGTATTGTTACCCTTTTAAAGGTCTACAAAAAAAGTCCGCGACAGCATATGTCTATCTTTTAAGGTTAGCTCCCTATAACATATTATTTGCTATATATTTTTTTTAAATAATGCATCATTTTGCGAAGCTATTTTCATAAATATGATATCAATCCTTATCCAAATAAATACTTTATTTATCACAAGTATTTCATTTTAAACAAAATTGCCCTTTACATCATTAAATTTAAATAAATATCTTATGAGATATCGCAGTTTTAACTCACCTATATAAACGAAGTAGCGGGTGAAAGAGAGCGTTAGGCCAAAGTAACACGCGGACGAAGTCGCACGCAAAAGCTAGTCATTTAAATATGTATATATTATTTGCTTGTAAAAATATTATCTTTTGCAGTAGCAAAATCTTCAAGATTAATAAACGTTATTTTGCTAACGTCAGCTCAGAAACAATATTTAACTCTTTAACCGCTGCGGTTGTATATATTCAACAGAAACAATAGATTCTCTATTGTGTCTAGAATCCCGGTGGTATATATATAATATATACCTAAACATACATGCCATTTTAATAATGTTTTATTTAAATTGTCACTCTATAAACAAAATTCAGAAAAAAGCAATACATGCCGGTTCTAAAAGGTGTTTCGCCTATTTTGTAGTCCTTTCTACGAGTCACGGACTCGGCAATTG
Organism: Leucinodes orbonalis; assembly: GCA_019425675.1. Taxonomy (NCBI): domain Eukaryota; kingdom Metazoa; phylum Arthropoda; class Insecta; order Lepidoptera; family Crambidae; genus Leucinodes; species Leucinodes orbonalis. Next base: position 5,122 of record PQWD01010800.1, read on the forward strand.
TAGCCTTAAAATAAACCAAACAAGAGGAACAAAGGCATATGTCCTACTTACTACTTTTTATCTTACGAAACAACAAATTACCTATAATTGCAATGCGTTTACCAAACAAAGATTGAGTTAACTATTAGCCTCAATTAGGAACATTTTAAATTCGTTATCTCTGACAACGAAAATTACGATTTTTCTGACACACAAACGTAAGTCCTATGTTATTCATGATATACTTACAATACACTTTGAAAGTCACCCTATTCTGTGTCAAGCAGGTAAGTATACAGCCTCCTTGTTGTAAGAAAATTACCTGATTGCAATGTAGTTATCGTATAATTACATATTTGATTTATGAAAAGCCAGCTAATGAAGTTTTATAATTTACGCGTAGCATAATGTAGTGTACCTGATCATTGCATTCTTAATTATATATGGTCATGTTTCGATAAATGAGGAAACCAGTTGAATGTTACGAGAATATGGGAGAATTGAAGAGAAATCATTAGCTGAATAAATCTGCAAGTAGCTTTTCTAATAAAAAAACATATTAAATGGAATGTAAAACGTATAGAATGGTATACAGACAACCAGGTACCAGACAGTATTCCCACTCCATGCATAACGGATAAAATATAATAAGACTTATTTTTGTGCCAACAATGCTCACTGTTTTCACTAATAAATAAATGAGAAATTTGTGTTGTAAAAGTATGTAAATTTGGGGTTTGATGAGAAACTGGATTTATTTACAAAATATCTTAGCAGTCTAGAAGCCAGCACACTCGAAGGGATTAACAATCAGAAGCTACAGTGCAGTTACTAACCTGTGACGTAAGGATATCACGCTACAGTATCTGGTAATGTTACTACCTGCCTTATCCTTCACGTAGGTGTAACCCTGTTTTAATTATATACCAGTTTTAATTATTCACCCTGTTTTAATTACATACCAGTGAAACTGTTATGGTGGGTGTAATAAACGAGTTTCAGAAGAAGATTATATAAACTGTATCTCTCGAGTTTTTTACGGTCACATAGGGATGACGGTATCACACATTTCTGCCTAATAATGCCTAATGATTCAACTCGTTGACTGTTTACTTATGTAACGGTGCGTAATAACAACTTAAGCAGGCCGCGATAACAATCTATGGCAAGCAATCAGCTTTACTGTTAGCGTTGTGTTCCCATCTTCCCGACCTTCCATACTGTGTTTTTTCCATAAATGCTTTTAGCCGTTAGATAACTGATGTAAACTTTATATTGTTTATCTTTCACACTGTGGCATGCAAAAAAAGCTTTTATAATTTTATAACGGACATATTTTCAATCTCAATATTCGTTATACCATTTAAGCTCATGGAGATAATATAGTAAGTACACTACATCATCTCAATACGTTCACTTGTAAGTAATACAATAGGTATATATTTTAAGCGAGTATAGTCAAGTAAGAGTTTGTTTTTATCGATATAATACGAACTAAATGCTACATCTAATAATAGAAACATAGTCATCTTGAAATTCTGTTTTCAAAATGAATCAGACAAAGTGTCTTTTGCACAGTAATTAACAGAAGATATTAATATACTTTTGCAAACACTTTGTGGTTGGGTATTTGGGTTGGGTTCGACATTTGGCAGTTGCAGTGTGCTTTGACCATGATCACCAGATGGGTATGAGCGCCAGGTGCCAGTAAAATATAATTAGATTTACAAACGAGTTCTTTGAGAACTATTTATAATATACGACTATATTTTTAAAGTTGAAAGAAAATTTAGAATAATGTCTCAAAACAAAAAAAAACTCGCAAAACTTTTCTTTATATTTGGTATTTATTTATGTTAAATTTTTATGTAATTTTTTTTTTATGAAAAAAACCTATGATTCGAATCGACTGAACACAAAATTAAAGTAATATTAATAACTTCTCACCTTTATCAGGAAAGTTTTTGGCAACATTACTTTAAGCAAATTTGTTTCTGTATTCTGCAATTCCTGATGCTATTTTTATATTTAACAGCGAAATCATATAATCAATCCAATGGTTTCTAGGTAATGTGACGTTAGCGTATTATAAGGGTTAATTCGAATTACTTAGCTCATATTGCCGCATCATCGGCCATAATCCATTTTAATTTGTGGTCTGACTTTGAGCGTGCTACAAAAAAGATAATTTTACTTATATGTTATAGTCACATTTGACGCGTTGGACAATAGGTATTTGTGCGATATGCTTTTGTTGTGTCAACAGTTATTGTCGGTCATGCCAGCTGTAGTTCGCAAATGGGTATCGCTTGTAGCATTAGAATAGTTTGAACATAGGTAAAGAGATAATGAGCGACGCTTATGAACATACGTACAAAATTAAATTGACCACTCCTTGGAATAGAGAAAGCGTTCGATTTTTTTTTGTTTTTAAGTTAACATTAGCAATTCAAGTTTTACAATAACCTGCTGTTTTTGTATGTAATATAATTAACATATAAGTACCATACTTTATTAAAATTGATAAGTAATTAATCTATCAGTTTTTGGTTGTTTTTGAAGAAATGCATACTTAGTTAATAGGTACCTACCCTATCTGGTTGTCTGATGCGTGCTAGCAGGTCACTAGACCCTCTGTTGTTCAGCTGGATGTTACTCGGTAAGGTAAACTCTGCTTGAAAATGGTAAAACCAATTACCTACCTATGTCCAGCAGTGGACTGCGATAGGTTGAATAGGAATAGGAATTACCTACGTCCTAACTCTCCCTTCTGCCGATGTTTATTATTATTAGTGTATAACCAACACAATTTTGTATATATTACCACTACAAAAATTTTTTTCTTATTGTTCCTTATATTTTCGTTGTCACCCCAGCATTGCCGTCTGCGAGGTGGTCTACGGCCCTATTTTGTCACAAATATGATGTGCGAAAAGGTTAATGATGAAGATTACAATTTTACATTTTATAAACCTCTCATCGTAACGTAATTTAAAGATAAAAAATACTTTATTGCACGTAAGAAAAAGAAATCATCAACACAACGGATAAAAACAAAAGACAAGTACAACATAAGCGGCCTTATTTCTAAAGTAGCAATTTCTTCCAGGCATCTTTTGGGTGAAAGAATAATGCGAATTGGTAAACGTGCTAGTGCTTAACGAGTGAAATCGATATTCTAAATATATAGTTATAACATAATAGTACATAAACTAAGTACACATTACTACATACAGTACAGGGATATATTACCATATGTCAGATAACGTATGTCGCAGAAACTAGGTAGGTAGTAGGTAGGTAACTACGTAGGGTACTACACTATTGACGAATATTTATGTGATAAACTCATATTTTTTGTTAAGTATTTTAATCGTTTTTTATTATATTTTTGTATATTTTTTGACCTTCATAAGTGCTTTTTGTAAGCCTAATTTGAAATAAATGTTTTTGACTTTGAAACGATGGCCGTTGAAACAGACGAATTCTAGAGTGGAGATTGCGTCTTGGCAAGCGTAACGTAGGACTCCCTCCAAAAGGTCGCTGGTGTAGGATGAAATGGGATATCGGGAGCAAAATGTGGGGAGACCGATGTCCAGAAGTGGACTGAGATTGTGTTATGTCTTTGTTTTATTTATATATAAGTCGATGACGACACTGGGGCATAAGCAACCGCTTGCAGTAAAGCCTAGTCTGGTCCAGTAATCCGTGATTGCCAGGAGACGATGGGAAAGATTACAGTGTGGGCGGAGCTTCCAACGGGATTCGCATTCCACAACTTATCATATCTACACTTACATTGCTAACATCTAGATTCCAAACCATTAGGCATTACGACTTTCTTTGGTGCGCTATAACTGGATTTCCATCTATAACTGAGATTCCATTGCGCGTCGTTTAATTACAGATAATCTATTCTGCTTGCAGTTTAGTATCAGAGTTGGTGCAGAAAGTCATTAACTTATTCATTTTTGTTTATAATGAGAAATAGATTGGTTTGCCACAATTTACGAGTTTGAATCATAGTTCTTAAATGATATACCTAGGTTCTTTTATAATTCATTCACCTCTCGAAACGATGGGAAAGTTTTCTCAATAACGATGACAATTTTGTAATACTTAAGTAATATTCAGAGAATTAAATATATTTGGCACTGTAGCAATATATATTAAGGAGTTTACTCTGCAGTAATCATATTCCATATTAGGACCGAAGCAATAAAAAAATGATTCCGTTCTCAAATGTCTCACAAGTGTATAATATTTTTTATCAAATGCATCATATTTACTTTTGTTGGCGTTAACGTGTGCATTCATCAACGCATCCCTTAACCAAGAGGACGTGTAGCGCCCATCTAAAACCTTTGTTGTGCTGAGTTAGTGAGTACACACGAGTTATGAATTTACATTTTACTGCGGCTCACCGTGGGTGGGCCGCATTTGTTCGCAAAAATGGTGGACACTTGACAGGTGGCTAACCGTAAACCATTAACCAATGGAGGCGGGTGAGGAATGAGACTCTTATGTGAAATATCGCCACAGATACGAGTAGTAAGTATATCAGATTAGTGACAATTTATCTTTTTAATATAGAGAACTTTATTGTAATGAGACGAGAGATCCTTTACTATTTTTAATATGGACTATATTTTTATTTTATTAGATATGTATGTACAGATTATTGTATTTTTTCTCATTTGAAAATATTTGTCAGGCTTCAGTTGATTCCTTGTAGACCTGGGGGTTTCAGCCACTATTTGGCTCGCTGATACACCATGGTCATGTTTGATTATACCATAATATCCGAGAGCGCGATAATAACGATACGCGAGAGAGAGCGTCGGTGGCTCAGTGGTGTGGACTGTCGCCTTCCTACCGGGAGGGCTGAGGTTCGAATCCCAACACGTACCAATGTCTTTTCGAATTTTCGAAAAATATATGTACGTTATCCGACGCTCTTACGGTGAAGGAAAACATCGTGAGGAAACCTTCATGCACGCCTGTGAAGAGATTCACTATACGGGAAGGCTCGTGCCCCTCGGTGGGGACGTTTAATGAGCTGATGATGATGATGATGATAATATCCATGAGATTGTAAATGTCGATATTAACGAAAAAAGGTTCATTATGTCTCACGTCGCAACAGTGGTGCTTTTGGTACATCTTTACTCCGGTTGCAGTGGCATGGGAAGTGAAATACTAGATAGTACGAGTTAGAATGGGTTCTAACTCGTACTATCTAGTATTTCATTTAGCAGACTTTCGCCTGTGTTTGTTATTCAAATAAGTCCAGAAAAAACATCAGTTTGAGATCATTCGTGTTTCAAAAGGCATGATAAGTCGTTGGTCCTGGTTCCGATCTAATGGTGGAAGTCGCAATTACTACACTCTGATCCGCATTAGGCCATCCAGCCAACCTTTACAGGATCTAATGCTGTGCCCTGCAGTGGGCTGTTAGGGACTGGCTGATTAGTTATCTATGACGTTACATCTTTATTTAATTTAGGAATATCACTGTGGTATCTCTTCCGGGACCTTGAATGAAAGTCGATAGTTGCCACTTATCTTAAGGTACGTATTGGATGCATGATTGCTAACTTATTTTATATAGAAATATTGCGTAACCCACAATAATTCGTAACAATACTGACAAGCTACAAAAAATATTTCCTTAAATATTAAACATGCATATTCAGAATTTGTAGCTATTAAGTTTGAAAACCGCATAAAGCATAAAAATTTTGAGCTGCACCTCGAAGTATAGGGAGTTGCGCAGAGAGGTCGCAGGTCGGCAGTTACATCAACACTGCACTTTCGATGCGCGCAGTGAAAGGCGCATCCTCAGGTGCATACGACCGTTAGTGAAGCAATACATGGCGAGGCGAGCGCGTCTCGATCACGAAAACACCTTAGATAGTCTAACAAAACACTATGATATTTCCCATGACGCCAGTAATAAATAATGTGATGATAAGAAAAGTCAAATAAGTAAGCTAATAAAATATTTATTAAAATATATTATCATCTTATTAACAACAACGTGAATCATTGACCAACCTATACAGACAGGATATAAACAAAATGCCTTTAAACAGTTTAACGTACCTTAGCCAGGCCCTCCTTGACGAGATCCTGCCCGACATATTTTCGGTTACCCATTCAATGATAGACTTTCACGATAGTTGCTTGCACAATCGGCAACAAAAGCGTTAACTGCGTTCGAAGCATAAGAGATCCCACCTAAAACATTTTATGTAAAATGTTTCCAAGACAAACACAACCAAAAAAGGTTTGCCCTATGAAAAAGATATCACATCTCATGTAGATCAAGCTTTTTGAATCTACACGGCCTAATTCTACCGACCCTAACTTTAACAAATTCTACAATCAGTAAATATGGCTTGGCTGTTTCGCTACTTACTTACAGGCCAAACCTTAGGTATGTGGTCGTCTTGGCAACATTTTATATGAAATGTTTTGGTGATATTTATCCGAAAGGGCATAAAAAAGTTAAAACTGATCAAAGTTTGATGTTGCATTTTTATTATTTGAAAAAATATTTTAAACACTTTCTATATGATATGAATGATGTACTAGAATATAAATAAGAAAAAAGTATAAGCCTTCTTATGAAAAAAGGGTTTTAATTTACGTCTACTCCAATGAGTAAAGTTGGGTGAACTCGCTGGCCTTGCTGCCAATGTAATTGATAACCCCACAGATCAAACACAAATTTCATCAGTGGTTTATAATAATACAACCGTCTAAACTTCTGTTTGCTTTTGTAAGACCCATTCATTAATAATTTATACACCCTTTAGATACCTCCTATTGGGTTTAATTGCGTAACTTTCAATATTAAATGTTTTGAGGGGCATGTTTTACGGTAAATTGTTTTCTTATTTACGACCGCCATTAGTATTGGAATACCTGTTTGCCGTCTGTTTGTTATAAACATGACAATTGCAACTAATTGTGAAGGTGTAGGTATTGAACTACATTCTCAGGCTAGCAGAGGTGAGGTACAATACAACAACCGGTTATCGTTATTGTAGTGATATAAGGAAAATGCATAAAATGCTGTTATGTTTAAATTATTATTAGCATTAAGTTTATTGACAGTCGTATTTTTTATCTACGAGTAATAACAGTAGCAATAGTAAATGGCCATTGGTAAAATCTTTTGTCAGAGTATCAAATAATATTATTGCCTGGCACCACCCTTCAGCCGAGAACTTAGCTTCACCAAAACCCTCATAGTTATAGTTGAAGCAATCACCTATTGCGCTACCCCTTGCAGATGTTTTATACACGATTCTTCGTTGGTAATAAAATGAAAAACCTGTCTGGGCTGCCACAAGTAAGAGCCTAACACAATGAGAAAAAAATCAATATATTTTTAATTCGTCCAGGAGTTCATCTTGTATAATATTTATAAAACAGCGTATGGTTGTCACTGTACTATATCTTGGTGTTCAGTACTCATCATTACTTGCGGCAATGGGTTACAAATCACCCGATACTTACAACACTATAGCAAATTGTTAGCTCATTTACACAATGCCCTGTCCTACACCATAAATGAATCGACTTGCTACTTTTCTGGCGCATTAATGAACTGTTGCAATTTGATTTTTAACCGATTTCTTTACAATTTTTTTTGTTGTTAACACAATTTTAAAAAGGTTAGCTATTATGATGTCATAACTGAAATTTTCTCTAGCAATAATATAAATGATTGAATTTAGGGTGTTTTGCTTCGACTTACCGCCGTAGCCTGTGATATATTGGACTTAGGCTACTCTATTTTGCGCCAGATATCCTTCATTAATAAATTATTGAAAACTAAAATACCGGTACTTTAAAATTCTCAACGATAAGACACGCAAGGTTATTATCAGCACAAATGATTGCCTTGCTCTACACCAGACCTCAAATGCGCCAAAACAAACTAAGCCCTACTTGGAAATGGAATGTAGAATGTAGTGATCCCAGATAGGCATACAAAGTGCTCAGTTATCGAGGCGTTAAAACAAACCCGATACCTAGTCATTAGTTGCAACTTGCAACTCTCCCGTTCCTTTGCTGTACGCCGAACAAAGCCGGCTTATTATGTGTTACTCAATGTTGCGGATTAGTCCCGACTTCACCCTTCATTGCGTCGGTAACCGTGTTCGTAGTTCGTGCTCGCAGTTTCTCATTACATAGGAAGTTTGTTATTACTTACGCCTGCTGTTTCATTAATGCCGTTCTGTCATTACTAGGCGTTTCTGAGGTGCAACGTGGCATATTGTCATGGGCAAATGCCGCGAACGTAACGGGACGTGTACCGCGCAAATTACAACTTCGCTACGGAGTTACCAACTTTCTAACTCGATTATACCTTCAATCAATCTACTCAGCTCAGACCTATGGTTTAACGGATTTCATCGCTGTCAATGCATTCCGTGATACTAACTATGTATAAGGTATATTACGTTTGAGTTTTAAGAGCACTTTCGATGGTAAACATTTCGATGAAGGCAAAATTTCCTTATCCTTATCCTTGTAACAGCCAATCGATTGAGCTCTAAGATCCAGATAAAAGGCTATAAAACAATTATACTTCTGACAGGGAATCGTTTCACGTTTCCCTTGGCCATTCAATTAGTCCGAGTATAGTGGAACTAATCGTCGATGTATGGCGTCAATTCTTTTGATCTACACCATATATTAAAATCTGCATGAACGAGGTGACCCGATTCTGAAACCAGCCTTTTAAAATTTGTTAATGTACTTGAAAATCCTCCGGAGCAAATAAATTCATACAGATGAGTTTTATAAAAAAACTGACACTATTGTTAACTGTTCAAACAATTGTTTATAGAAAAAAATAGTTTCTTTTTGCAACATAATAAAGATAAATGACGTGTTTATTAGTAGTAACAACGTTATTAACTAATATATTTAATAAGGCGTTAATGACGAAGTTTTCACTTGAGCTAAATTATTCCCCGTAATTCCCACTAACTGTTTTGTTGAGTATTCAATTAACCTAAAGATTGTGTGAACTAAGGTTTTGTGTGCGATGGAAAGCTATTCATCAGATAAGATGGCAGTCGGCTCGTCTTCCATGTGTCTAGTACAATGACGCTACTGTAGAAGCCTGCGTCTACTTAAGTTCAAGTACTATTGCATGTAAGATAACTAGAAGAGGCAAACAAAATTAAAATTACGGCCACGATGCTGACTGTGTTTATCACTTGACTTACCTCATTGTACTATTTTGGTAGATTTGTGAACCATTTCGTAAGTTTCTCGTGTTATATATTTTTATTTGACGACCCATCTGGCTGTTACACCAAGGGTTCTAGGTTTGATCCCCGGGCAGTACAAACATGTGTGTGCATGAACATGTTGGTTTGTAATCGTCTGGTTGTTTTCAATATGGATGTGTTTACAAAAAACGTGTATAAATATGTTTGGTCCGTTATTTAGTATCCATATTACAGGCTAATGCTTAGTTTGGGGTTTGATGGCGCCATATCGCGGATGTCAGTGGATATTTATTTGTTTATTTAATCTATAAGACGTAGTGTTATACAATCACCAAAAGAATAAACCATTTAGTATCAATACAACATTTTGTTTATATTCATGGTACCGAATCTTGTTAATTCTTTAATAGTATTATTTGTTTATTATATTTTCAGAAATAATAAAGCGTTCTTAATGTTATTCTACGAAAACTTATATCAAAATTAGATAATTAACGCATTCGCAAATTAAATTCCAGCTTATGTTAATTTGTGAATGTAACATTAATACGTGTTCTTTTAGCAAAATTACGACTGAACTCTTTTACTTTCTAATTGCTGGCTTACTGGTTTTACGTGATCGTGTAAAAAAATAAAATATTTTGACAAATAATATTAAACGCTTCAATTTTTATAATAACATTCGTTATTATTACTAAATAACATCTTACACTCGCTTATGATTTTATTCGGAGAGTATCAAACTTGTAATTTTTTGACATTTGAACATGAAATACTTGTAGCCTCTCCGTCTCGAAGTGAATACTTCTGGCGCCCTTCCGATGCGCAGTGAACAATTACTGTTCATGGTCCCGCCCGCCATCTTGGTGCAGTGAATTCTTGTTTTAAATTTATCAGGTGTTGATTGAGGCCGATCAGTAGTATAAATTAACGCCAGATTATCGTCTCTTCATCCTTAATTGTAAAAAATAATACAAAATAATAAAATCTTTCGGGCACATCTAGTACATGTTTATCATTCTTTAACGATGGGAAGGAAGTGTCCACGGTTGCACAAGAAGGACATTGTTCCTTCGTTCTTTGCGAGTAGTGTTAGTAATCAGTTAATTTCCTGAGAACGAACCACTACTCTTCCTACTTGTGATGAGGTATCAAGTTGCCCTGTTGTCATAAACAATACACGTAATGGTCAACATTTTCCGTATTTCTTATCTCATTGTGTATGTAACACACGCTTTAAACTTTTCCGGATTAATAATAACACTTATTTGGATAGAATGTATAATATCGTATTTTTTAATAAAAGTATTACTTTATCTTGTTAACTGTTAGCCATGTAATTAATCAACGTACAAGTTTAATATTTGTAAATTTTAAAAATAATGACCACTCTGGTGACCTGTCTTACTATATTAAATACATAATTAGTTTTGTTTCAAATGATCTTAAAAGTTGCTTAAACTAATACATTTGAGATACATTATTAGTAACCAGATCCGAATTTATTGGTGCTGTTTGTGCAACAAAGCGCTAGTTGCAGCGTTGCATTTGTGTATCGCGTTTATCGCTGATCAATATCGACAATGGAAAGCTGAAACTATATATTCAGAGCTCCAATTGGCATTCCCTAAATACCTAGCGTAATACTGTATCGGATAACAAAGCACGACTTTGTTATGCCCCATAGATACATTACTCTCGCTTTTTGTTATTGACGCGGACCTATAATTAAATTGTACGATTACTCCCAGAAGTCGTACTAGAAATTTCGAAAGCGATGAAACATATATTTTGACACATTAAACTATCTGGATTACCAAAAATCTAGGTTTAGTTCATGTATAAAATTTTCATAAACTTAATTCAAAATAAACCTCTATACCCATGTCAAGTAGTTTTAGGTGAAATTCAAATGTAAACACATTTTATTTAATAGCCAGCTCTCCGAACATCAACCTGTAATTTGTCAAATATTTCTTGGTTAAGTAAAATATGTCATTTGACATGTAGTTTAGTATAAAAGTCCAAAATAAAGAAAAAAAATGTCATTAGTATGTTTTCCCTCTCTTATCACCCGAAGCTTTTAAAAGCTTAGATCAAGTCCAAAATAAATCCGCATTGTTCACTCATACATCTAACTTTCGTACAAGTATTATCGTGTCAAGTCAGTAAATACGTGAAAGCGATCGAGTCTCAATTGAATATCACGTAGCAAAGGATAAGTGGTGAGATGTCGTGTGTGTTAGCATTTAATCTGTTTTCACAAGTCATCTAGTTCAGTATGATTATAATCATGAAAAGTGCTCGCCGGTATCGAAAATAAAAATATATATGTAACACCAATAAAATAATCTTCTGATAAATAATATGGCATGGTAAAGACAACCTTTCTTAGATACATGAAACAAACATAGGTGACTTCCGAAGAACGAAATGATTAATAACTTTTCGGTAACCCATCCCATAGACGACCATTGCGATACTTACTTCACTTGTGCTATTGCCAACCGAGCGCGTATGCTATCGAGCCCTTTTATTAATCGACCACTTTTTGGTTCCACACATCCCGAATATTTTTCTTTTTTTTTAAGATATGGTTTCGCTTAGGTATATTTAAAATTTTCGTTTCGTTGGAACTATTTATATCTAACGCTGACTAGCTTAGCCACTGCATTTCAAGGAGTCACCAGATATTTCGAGACGTGACACTAAAATTAGCATCAGGATATAGAAATCGCCAACTGGCGAGTGGGCATAGCGTTGGGATATTTTCAGAGGTGACAGCTTTTAATAGCAATATTTACGTTGACTACCTTTACATATAGATAAACTTTGTAATGGTAACTACTTAATTTCTTGCTGGATTGTTCTCAGTAGATAACAACACATTATTTATGGACTTCAATTGTATACGTATTTTTTATGTTATAAGTGTACAGGACGGTCAAGACCTAACCTAATGGTAAGTGATAAGCCTGACCATGACAGCGTCATTGAAAGAGACCAACATCTGATAAACAGACATTATTCTCCGTCAATTCCACACTGCGCCTGTAAGTCGAGGCAACAAATGTTAGGTCTCTTATACCCAATAATTTTACTAGTTACAGTGCCCTAAACCCGAAACACAAAACTGTATAACACTCCTGTTTCACGGGATGATATCTGGCACTGCGGTGGTACCTACCTTGGAAACAAGAGACCTACAATATCTGTGCAGATGACCAATAATACTAATGTAGTAAAAGTTAAAAGCAGGGCGTCATTTTTTAATACATCATAACATTGAAAACAAATTTAATTTACTCGGGAATGTACTACTACAATTCACCTTTTCTGTCGCAAAAACAAAACGAATTCTTTTAAGACTTAAAATATGTGCACTTACTAAAATGCCTTTTCATAGATTATCCATATTAGATATTGATTGCACTTTTTTATATATAGTATATATATATTCAGCTGGTCCTACAAAGGGCAGTTTATACTAAAACAACGGCTGAATTGCTACCACAATTAGTGGTAATCGATCTCGCAGTTTGCGCTCGTATATGGGCGTGGCCGACGCAGAGTGCATTCACTTGAGAGTGCGCAGCTAATTTCTCTATCTTTAGCCTACGGTGTAAGTGAACTCGGTCCTGCTACCGACTAAAGAGAAACTGCATTAGATGCGTCCGGTTTGCACACGTCAAATGGATACTTCCCTTAAGCTATCTCCGCGGATCTTGAACGAGGTTCGACTCTTGTAATTGAGATAACTGGATACAAGTAGTGATTTATGAGCGCGGTGTATATGAGATTACGAAGTGCAACATTATAGCCCTTTGCGCTTTAAATACTCAGATGGCTAATTGCAGCCATGTTGAATTTTCAGTTTTCAATGTCATTATTCAAATTTAGAATGCATGTTTTTCTCCTACTTGTGAGGCAATTATAGAAAATTGTTTTCTAATTGGGATTATTCCAAGTCATCGATAATCCGTTCCGAATAACTGTCACCAATCGGCGAGATGCGATTTTGAGATGGTTACGTTGAGAAATCCCGTATTGAATCAGACGGAGTCCAAAAGTAGATCTTGTAATAACGCACTGTGATTATCTTGGCAACAACTGTAATAAACAGCAATAATTTTCAACAGAAGTAGGTGTTGCAATTTTGCAGAGGTGTTACGGTACTTACTGGGGAACGGTGGCGTGTGTTTACATAGAACAGACAATTTTTCTGCATATTACCCATTCCATTATGTATTGGTTTATTGCTTTTATAACGAATGATTTCAATAATGCTCTAATGCTTTGCGTAGTCTTACTCTGAGTTGGGTAGTTTATGTATTTAAATAATCTCAAAGAAAATCTAGAACTATTTCTTTGTAGATATGAAATCACTAATATTTAAAAACACATCGCTATATACCAAACTCATTCATTATTCACTTTAAAGAAAAAAATATTGGACTTTCTTTTAAGGCATTGTCTCCTTTGGATTCCTTATTGATTCCTTACATTATACATATTTTAATTACAGTTTATGTTTGAAACGGCTTTTAAGTGAGGTGTTGCCTTATGAAACTCATCAAATAACGCATGTTCATGTACACACGTTCGTTTACTTTCGCTCGTTTAGTGAGAGTCCACTTCTAGTATTAACCAACAAGTACGGTCAGCAATAAACGTTGCTAAACATTTGTTATTTGTATAACGTGTGGGATATTACATTAATATGTAAGAACATAAAACATTCTTCAACATATCATTATTTAAGTAATTTCACATGTATTTATTAATATGAAAATAATGTTGACTTAAATCTGTATTCACTTTTGTTGCTAACCGTACATTAACAGCGCCCGTTAAAATAATATCACTCCATCCAGTCTTGCCGAACCGCTATAAATTAGTTTTCTATTGCGACTTAAAAACTGCCTTAAGTTTCTTTTTACTATATTAGGACATCTCTAGAGCCGGTAACAGAGTATGTAACCAACTCATAGAATTTATTACGTAACTGCGGCGGCGTATCATTTGAAATGATTGGAGTAGTGATAATAAAAGTTGATATATAATCGCAGACATTAATTTGTGACTTTAAAAGTCACTTATAGCTTCTTCGAAGTTAAATATTAGCAGTTTTACATCCTAAACTGATGTAACATGACGACAGATGTTACGAATAACGATATTTATCTAGTGAAAGTCTAATGCTACCGGACTATTTTCCTCGCAGCATTGTCGACTAAACTGAACAAGTTTATAGGTTTTTTTACGGCGACTCGTGCGTTACGATGTACCCAGTTTTTATCCGTTTTGTTATCTTTTAGAAAATTTAGTTCAAACACACGAAACGTTTATTACATCACAAAACGTTTCATGTTTTCATAAATTATGTTTGATGAAAATAGTTTCACTGTTCATAATATGCTTGTTGCACATAAAACCGTTATATGGTTTAAAAGTCCAGTTAACAGAACCTGCATCACGTTACAAATGTAGACTAAAAATATGTTTTTAAAGATGCCTATTTTATTAATAGTAATAATATATCATCATCATTACCTCATGTGGTCCCTTCAGGGACAAGCCTCACACGCAGCAGGGTTCAATAAAATTAAGTAATGTAATGTATGTAATAATATGTATGTTTGCTTATATATATATGCTTGAAATACTAAACAACATGATAGAATGCTCAATACAATTTAATATCATCATTAGCTCATCAAACGTCCCCAACCAGGGGCACGAGCCTTCCCGTAAAGTGTGTACAGGCCTTAGACGTCCACGCGGGCCTAGTGCGAATTGGCCGACTTCACGATCACGTACAACCTTTGTTCTTCGTATGCGTGCGCAGGTTTCCTCAATAATATATATGATTTAACATATATTATTATATTAAATTCAGCTTAAACATTAAAAACCCTATTCTACTTATTTCGTTAGTTTGGCATCATGCGAAATTTTATTGCTTTACCCCATTTCCACCGATATAGGTATATTTTCTAATCGTACGAAATTCCTGATAAAATAGGTAAAAAAGGGTAACTGTTCGTCAATTTCAAGAATATAAGAAGTTTGCTTTCCGAACCCAAAATTTAAATTCCAAGTACCTCATTTAGCAACAAAGTGATGTAATCGTACAGGCGTCTATCTAGATAATGTCGTCGCATTGTAATGGGACAATGCGCGGTGTAATGCGGAGTGGAGAACGAATGCTATTGTATCCACTAGGGGTAATTTGAATTGGTCATTGGCTGTCACATGTTGGAGTAGGTAGGTGGTGATTATTGCACGTGTGTGCACTGGTACATTGCTAGCCCGTGTTCAATCACGTGGCTATGCGAGACGTCCAGTGTTTTACCTATTTGGTCATAGCACTTGCGAAAGTGATGAATGACTCAGGCCATCTAGGCAGTTTACACGTTGAATAGAAATCACTTCTCTCAACGCTTTAATTGGCTAACGTAGAATATGTATTAATTAAAGGCTTTTAATTATATTATTGATTTATAGGATTTATTGAAATAGTGTTCTAATTTGTATTCCTTTGTTTCCAGGTAAGCTACCCATTTTCATTTATAAGTAAAGCAAATTTCACAGGAGGTAAGAATTTTTTTTAAGACGCGCACCCGAAAATCATTTTTACGGATAAATCCTTAATATGACAATTTGTGGTCAATCTTTCGGACGCAGCTTCCAAAACGAGCAAATATGAAACTTGATAGTAAAGAAATGTTAGTCATTTCTACCATCACTCAACAAATAACTAAAATATCAATTACAATTAATCCCGAAAAGAAACCAGCCAGACGATAAATACCTAAATAATTACACGTGAGCATACGCCTGAATAAGCTGTAACAAAAACATAATAATCAGTTTCTACTAAAGCTTACTCAACATATTAATGGTTACTTTAATTGGTGACGATGCATGTCTGGCTAATTTGTAAACGACAACGATCATGTTACATGATTGCCCAGACGCTTAAGTATTTACCTTAAAGTTTTTAACAAAGTTCACGCTATAATTTTTCAGTAAATAATGTGGCCATAGACCCCCGTGCTAATAAATTACATTCAAGTTTACATAATAATATACAACCGAGCGACGACATTCGAACTGCATTAAGCAACTCTTATAGTATTACATCACACAATGATTAAGTGAGAATTTTACTAGAGATGTGTTTAAAGAATTGTACTCATTTCCGTTTTACAACGACATTCTGCAACTATAATGTACGTACATGTGTGAGATTTACTCGCACTTTGAGTTGTAACGAGCGTTGTCTATTCATAGATTAAATATTCAGTGAACTATATTATATTTCTGACGGTGTTTAATTCAATATAAGTCAACGTTGATAAGAAAACTTTTAGGATTAGAGGGAAAGTTTCTAGTTTTACCGTTAACATAAATTCCAGTGACGGATAAGAAAAGCCCACGGGCGGTTTTATCGGGTGATAACCTTCAAATGTATAAATGTCGTACCGCCTCTACAAATGGGAACCTCTAGCGATGGTTTTGTTCCATAATGACGGTGACTGCACTCATCCATCTGAGAAAATGCCCATCGCAGCCTCATTACGCGTCCTATTACGGCGACGCCGCCATTTATCTCTCTCTTAGAAAGTCTAGGACGTAATTAATATGGAGAGGTTATTATTATGATATCGAAGCGGCCAAATGTAAAGATACGCCTTTAATAGTCCCTCTAACAGAGTATTATCTATTGAACCCAGCTTACCCAACACGCATGGACTTAGTAGTTAAAAACAAACAGTTTTATTGAGAATATTTTCTTAAAATTCTGTACCTAAATGAAAATTGATTGTACTGGTATAATATTTCAATAGTATTTGACACTGCTTATATAATTATTAGGCATCTATTTTATTACCGTTTAATACAGTAAAATTTATAAAATCATATTATTTTAGTTATGTCCTATAATAAAATCCAGTTCGCAGTATCCGCTTGCCGAAATAATTATGCTTGCAACCGTATTATGTTAAGAGCTGTTAATCTATACAAGTAACGCTCAATATTGCCACATACATAATTATATCAATAAGCTAGTGAAATAAAAAAAATAAAAAAATAGTGAGGTTGATACATATTTATTGATAATGTTAGAGTGGTCTTAATTCAGTACCTACTTTTTAAGCGATAAGTACTTTGTATTACATATTTATTTACTGAAAACTGTTTTCGCTACTGTTTACTTAATCTTTATGTTAATGCTGTTGGTTTTCCAAATAAATAAATAAAAGGTTGTTATATAGTTTGCTCTATTAAAAGGTTGATGTTATAATAATAATTAAAAATCCAATAAGACAGTGTGAGAAGTACTTTTTGATGAGGTATTTGTGCTGGTAATATTGGTGCTGTGGTTTGATGATCATGGCTTTTATCTTCATGTAGTACCATCATCAAAATTAGGTAGGTATGTGTCGCTTGTGTCATTCTTACTTTTATATTTTGATTAAAAAACTATATAATATTAAACGCATTGAGTAAGTTTCTATAAGTATCTTTCCTATTTTAATAAAAAACAAACTCTTGAAGATTATTTACATACATCATAGTAGCATTAACACTGTAGTAGGAAATATATAAATTACAATGATAGTTTTTTTAAATAATAATACTACAATTGTTACCATTGTTGTTAAAATTACATTATTGTTTTAACAACGTATATGTGTAAGATTATCTAATAAACATAATATGTATAACTCTGATCGTCTGCTTGGATAAACCAACGCACTCGTGTTCATCGCTCTGTTCTAAGAATAAAACAAAGCGCGCGCTCTCCCAAGAAGTACATTTTGTGGCGGCGCATAAGTGATGGCTGCAGGGCACCATCGCTCTCCTCACGACGTTATGCAACTCCGGTAATAGATAATGCATAATACTAATGACAAGTGATATTTAAAATATATTAGGTGCTCTCTATCTTGGCCCAGTGTTGCGTGCCACTGTGATTGAGTGGGACAAATTAGATAAGCGCAATATAAGCACGCTTTCACTTTTAGGGCTCAATTACACGCTACTTACTAACAAGCACGAAGGATATTGACAATTTTGAAAGATAAAATTATTACGTGATCCGACTTCCCTTTACGATGCAGCTCATTGCACCGACAAGTTGCGAGGTAGATTAACCGACGATTATCGCAGCTAGGATCGTAGTTAGGTAATTGAAGGAGTATTTCCTTGGATGCTAGGTACTATTTTAATAAGATCTTAAACGTAGGTTCTTCGATGTAACCGCAATTTTTAATATGAAAATATTCTGGCCGGTGGATTTATGTACGTTCGATATTAATATTAACGTTCATTTATGTAACTATCAGTTCCGACCCACCCACGGCTATTATTACACCATTTTACCGGGCTGCAGGAAAATGCTACCTGCGCTGTTGTGAGCTGTGTATAAAATCTAGCTGCAATGTAAGTGCGACAATTATACCGCGGGACAGTTAGAGAAAAAGCCCTGAGTGAGTTTAAGTGGCGTGTTATGCAATGTTTTTTGAGCATATTTCTTCAGTGGCGAAGTCAGCCTGATAATTTGAGTAATTAACAGCGTGTCTGTTAGTAAACCGCTGCGCGCGTCACCGCCTGAGATGTTATGCGCGCGCGCTCGAGCCCACGCAAAAACCGACAGTGCATTTCCAGCAATTTCGTAGCCACGTTTCTAATTACTCCCAAGTTAATACGACACAAATACTTTAGTTTTTTCTTGTTTGGTTGTGGTTTTGAGTGTCAATATTGTAATTGTCGATAAGCAGTGGCCTATATTCAATGTTGCCTTAATATATTAAATATAAATAATTAATTCTGTACTTAATATACATAATAAGTGAATGTGCTACAATATAAAAATTATATTTATTTTATTATGTTACAAAGTGTGCAGTTCAGTACGCTCACCTTATGGTATGTGATACGCCTGATCATGACAGAGCGGCATTGAATAAGAGTGAGACCAACAACCGATAGGCAGATATTATTCTCCATCAATGACGCACTACGCCTGTCACCAGAGGCAACAGATGTTAGGTCTCTCTTTACCCGATCATTTTACTATTAATTAATGGTAATTTTCATAATGCATTGTTTCGGGTCAGCATTAAAAATATAGTATTTTTTTTCAATATAATCATATATTGAAAAATTCGTCACACAAAATAAATAAACTAATGATATATTTGTGTTCTAATGGAAAACATAAAGTATACAAACGATACGAAGTATGCGACTATTTAAATTTTCTGTATTGTTATTAAATGTGTGAATTTGTATGGTATCCACTTTATAATGTTAGTGATTTGTTTGCTATTTTCAATTGGGCTTCGAGTAAATTAATAAAGAATCAGATAACGTAATCAGTGTTAAAAACATCTTATTTCCGACATGTCGACCATTAAGAATTTCATGCATTTTCTTATAATCAATCCATCGTGTTCGGTATTATTCTATATAGGTAATGAAATGTTACGTAAACGTCAGAAGCAGTAATGTCGATAATTGCTTCCATGGGAGATTAAAGTTCACAATGGATAAAGGTCAATATTAAACGTAACAGTATTTTTTCATTCGAATGGGTACATTGCGGGGGTTTTAGGTATTTTGTTTACGATTGGTACCAGTTATACATAGAGATTATTACGATTCGTTTCCCATCATTATGACAAAATGAAGTCGCCGTTACAATGCCAATGTCCTTTTCTAAAATAAGTGCTATAATAGTCAATTTGCTGTTGTAATTTATTGCAATTTAATTCGTGAGAATATATGAACCGTTTGGTAAAACATAGACAAGGTACAAAGATAGAATAATATTCGATGGCGTACACAACACAAAATCTTAAATAGTAATGACAAACAGCATAAATAAAAAACAGACATTAAAGATATACAAAAATCGTGGTACAAAACACAAGCAGAAGACTGTCCAATAAGAAGCAATTCATTTCATAACTCTTAGAAGCGATCGAGTCCGGTTCTATGCTGCGTTTCGAATAAGTTATTACCTCAGATAGACATTGTATAAACTACTTATAATCAAATGAGAAAAATCTTTATGTAAACTATTATATCGACGACCCATCTGCTGTAATGGTTGAGACGTTCGGCTATTTCAACAAGGGTTCGATCCCTGGGCAGCACAAACATTTGTGTGCATGAACATGTCTCTTTGTATTGGTCTGGGTATTTTCTATGTATAATATGTATGTATTTATAAAAAAGGATATAAGTAGGTATGTTTATACGTTGTTTAGTATCCATCCATCCAACACCCAATTAATATGACCTCATATTACTCTCCGAACTAAAATATGAGACATTCATTGAAAGCTACTCTAGCAAATCGATTTAGCATGCTTTCCAGACGTACTTCATAAGCTTATTAACTAGGTAATATAAGGGAATAAACAAACACAAATTAATAGATACACGTTCCAAAGCTGCCTATTCAAATGAGCCAATTCCCATTTTTCTAATTCCGATCTCATTTTAAAGTGAAAGTGATCCCAGTTGGAAGATTTATGCTTGCTGCTGGCACGATATCACTTAAATTGAGAGATGGGTCCGGGTGACGTCATGGGCGGCGAGCTTGAGTGTTCCCAGAGTAGCCAGTGACGCAATAATTACAATATTTGGATTATAAATTACACCATTGACTGCGGGTATCTTCCCGATTATGGATGAATTATTATCGCTCCGGTGTTGGTGCGGCTCCATTTATAAGCTGATATAAGCTCTGATGGGCCATATTGAAGCTGCCAGGGTTTGATGCACACGTAAAATGCATATTTTGCCTTATTGGATTAAGGAGTTAAAAGAAAGGAATCGACAATTATTTATTATATTTACTACTAAATATAGTATAGTTAGGCCTATATTTTTATGGGTCCTAATATTTATTTACATTAGTTACTCCAAAATTGCGAAACGTACACTTCATTAAATGTGTTAATATAGTTTCACATTATTGTAAATGTAGCATAAATAAAATGCTAAAGAATGAGGAACAATGAAGATTGTTTTATTGTTGAATATCACTAACGCGTTGATATCGTTTTCTGTTATTTCAATGAGGACGTGAAATCTTAATATCAACACATCAGTTATTTTAGTTTAGTGAAACCACAATGTATATAAGATGTAAATAATTATATAAAGAGTACAATTAGGACTACAACCCTACTGATGGTAAGAGGTAGTGCAGTACAACAGTATCCCCGAATAAGATCATAGTATAGCTCGCTTGTAACAGGTATCATCATGATCATCAACCTATAACGTCGCTCTGCAGGAAACAGACCTTCCTACAAAGCATAGCCACGGGGACAGCAAAACACATATTCAATCGCAATATCCACTAACTACACTGAATGCCTGGCCTCTAAGACCAAAACCATTGCAAAGCATACTGTAATTTACATGTGTAGTATAATACTTATTTATTTATTTTTTGTAATGAAGTAAAAAAGACTTCTAGTTCGCTCACCTGACGGTGAGAGAAACCAATATCTGTTGAAACCTATTATTTTCTGACAACAATTGCCTTGCGCCCGTCTACGATATTGGTAAATTTTCTTAAAAGTGTTTGTTAAATAATAAGCTTCACGAGTAAAAGTACTGAGCTCATATTGACAGTGGTTAGAAAACTAACAATAAATAGCTCATTATAACGACTATTTAAGTTATAATGACAACAGCAAAAACAACTTCGAATTACGTCTTGCCAACGACTTGTTACTACTTTAATGGCAATTAACGACGTTATGTGAAACAATAATACGTACCATAACAAACTACTGATGCACTTTCTAGTGCCTACATATGCGCGTGACAGTACCGAATGTAAAGAGAGTTTCAATGTGACATATGGACAGACACATAAGACATTAGTTAAATATCACCTATTACCTGTTAGTATTAACGAGGCAGTCGGCGATAGACGGGACTGCCTCTAGAAAGTCATATATGACAGCTGGTACTTAATAAACGACTGCAAATAACTAGATAAATATATGTTTCAATGCTAATTGATAACTGGTATACTGATTTAGCTTGGAGATATATGTTACAGCTGCTATTTGTAACACGCAATACACAAACTAGATTAGTATTTGTTTATTAAATTAAGATTTTCTTTTTATACATTTAACATTTCATGATATAAATCAAAGTCGTAGTATTTACTTGTTTTTAGACCTCTTTTGTATAAATATATAATATCCGCGTTTCAACGAAGGTACTACAGTACAGTTGCCAATCCGTGACGTAAGATATACGATAGAGTATATCGTATGTATTATCCTTTTAGTGTGCAACAGAGCTATAGGTTTAACCAACATGAATATGTTGGTAGAAGAAGGTGTTGACTGACCTAATGACCTAATATACATTTACTCTCAGGTAAAAAAATATCTTAAACTATTGAAAAGTGTGTCAACCGTCAAAATAGGCATGTATAATTATATCTTATAGACATTAAGTAGGTTTCCGGTATTAATAACAAAAAAATCGAACATCGTTATGTAATTAACCATCACCGTGCTGTGAGAAAAGAAATCAGATTTTTTATAACACCGACCGGGTATCTAATCTCGATCATTAATAACATAGCCCTCCAAAACAAACTTTACAGTTATCGTTAAGATCTCAACACGCGCGCATTGTCCAAAATTGAATCACCACTTATACAACTTTACCAACAAATAATAACATTTATCAAACAATGGAAGCAAGCCCAACTGCTTATACAACACCGATACAAATTCAAACTGCTTAATTTTTTAATCATATCACTTCTCTACGAACAGCATTAAAATACAATAAACAGTAAGAAGCCACATTCCTCTTCGGACAATGGGCATTACTATTGGTATTTTCTCTATACACTTATTCGCCTTGTGTATTCTAAACTAATTACTCTATTCAAAGTTATTCTAATGTCATAACCGTCGGTCAACGTGGATATATCCCCTTCTAAAGTAGCGTGCTAGAGTGCGTAAGATCGTGACTAAACTCCTGAAATGGACATATCGATGTCGGCCGGTGTGGTCGCACTGATCTACCATCGTACACAATAATAGATAGTATGTTAAGACCTATTATTAAGGAAATAGAGTACATATTCCCGTGTGCGTTGACCTTGACAAGTTAAATGTATGCATGTACGTCTGTAAACAATCGATAGTGCCGCCACGGACATCGCAGCCCATCGCGCATGGCTAATGCGCGCGCGCAGCCGCACTGAATCACGATGAGGGTGAACATTAAAAGCTCTAAGCCTCGCACATCAAATTTTATTAGATACCGTATTTATTACCTAATTTGTATTCTATTATTTCCGACTTTCATAACGACGACACGGCGCACAAGCACAATATACATCAATCGAACTATTACAATATTATATCTAACTCAAAAACGGTAGGGTGTGCCCATTACTGGAACCAATTCGGAAAATATGAGTGCGCAAAGCAAAAAGTGCAAGTCGCAATTCTATATAAACCATAAGGCGTCCTTTTCAAGTGGGTTGTAAAACTGAATGTAATGGCCTATTCTAATCAAACACCTCAAACAAAGCCCTACTTCCAAATTTTAATAGATAATCCTATGCAAAAAGGTGCAGTAAAATTCAAAGCAGGCCACCTATACAAATCACCTTTTGTCAAATTTCGAGTGGTTTTGAATATTGTGTCTATTATTGAGAAGTTATAAACTGGTTCATTACCAAGCCTATTAGACCGAAAGCCGGTAATGAAACAAAAGCTTTGTGCAGGACAGTGGGACGATCTAACGGTTTTTGCATAAACAAAAGGAAACTAACTATCAGTGATCTCTTGATAAAATATAGTATCGACACGGCACGCCCCTTTCACTGTGTTTTATTTATTTGGAATATGATCGCCTAAAAAGACTACAAGATGACGTTGAAAAATTTTATAGACATTGTTTAGCAATACAAAAAGAATTGTACAAATATTTTGTGATGAGGTTACTGGAACAAGGCGTATAAAGATTAATGATAACGTTCTGATTATTACAATGATTCATCATTTATGTTAGCTAAATTAAATATGTAGGTATTCTAAACAATAGCAGCAGAATAAGTTTCGTGAAGTGGGAATTGAATACAGATTGCGTGCAGCGACGGCCCTGGCGAGCACGCACACTCGTCTCCGGAGCCCATTCAAATAATGGTTGTAGAATGGAAAATTGGATAATGCTTCACAAATAACTCCGCTATACTCGTATCAGTCATTAGACAGGCCGACCTATTTTCGTCAGCCCTGCCGGCTTGCATCTATAAAGTGGCTAGCAACAGTGTTAGGAACATAAAAACGCTTATTAAGTTTTATCTATCTTATTTTTTTAGAGCGTCGGTGGCTCAGTGGTGTGGACTGTCGCCTTCCTACCGGGAGGGCTGAGGTTCAAATCCCGACACGTACCAATGTATTTTCGAATTTTCGAAAAATATATGTATGTTATCCGACGCTCTTACGGTGAAGGAAAACATCGTGAGGAAACCTTCATGCACGCCTGCGAAGAGATTCGAAGGTTGTGTGTGAAGTCGTCCAATCCGCACTGGGCCCGCGTGGACGACTAAGGCCTAATCACCCTATACGGGTAGGCTCGTGCTCCTCGGTGGGGACGTTTAATGAGCTGATGATTATTTGATTTAAGCTGATGATTTGATTGAAAAAGTCAAATAAAAAAAATGTTTTGACATTGAAGGAAGGTATTCAGTCTACTGCCGATGGTGATAAAGATATGCTCATGATTGTGCCGCTTTTCTAAAATATGTTCAAGATATTTTACCTTTAAAACACCCCAATTTCCAAAATAAAGCATTAATTGCTGCATAGGTAAACCCAGATAACATTCATGCATGCTACCACTTATTTATTAAGATATCAAAATATGCAAAAAGTAACATAAAGGGTAAATAAGAGTACGAGTTAAACCTTATTTGTAGTAGCGTAACTTTTCGTGCTTTAGATGAAGTTTCTTAACCGTCGTGACTACCAAGTGATTTCATAGCTTTATTCCATTATATTTTATAACCCAGTTAAGTTGCAAGTACTATTTTTAAAAATATTGAAGTAACTCCTTGTTGCTATGGTTTTTTTATATGTTTAATGCTCCATATAATACGATTAATAGTGAGATTTTATACATTTGTGTATATTCACTTTCACAGCAAATGATATGTAAACTCATTGTAAAGCATTTCTTTTAAAACGTCGCTGCACAATTGTTTACGCGTGTTGAATTATTGTTATGACCCAAAAATGAAGAAAACCGTTTACGGTATAAGTAGTATCAGCATTTTGTTGAATGACATAGACAGTGATACCTGCATGAGGTCGCAAATTATCGCATTTGCATTAATTACCTATTGACGATTCGGCATGGCTTGTCGCAAGCACTTCTTTTTACGAATTTGGATATGACACATGTTCGAGCATATGATTGTGTACGGATAGCGACGAGGTTTGAATAATGTAACACCGTAGCGTATTTAAAGTAACTATGGTACTGCGGTTCCTTTAAAAGTAGACATCTGAATTTCGCTACCTGATTTTAAAATACTTGCAATTCACAACACCGTGTGCGGCTCCTGAACTGTCCCAATTATCATAAATCTCAACCGAACAAGAGTTCAGGCTATTCACGTCCGCCGATAACACACCATTATCACGAAAAGAAAGCTGACACGATATAAAAGAAAGCGTCATTGTCGTAAATGCCCTATAAAATTCGAGAAGTATTCGGTAATGGAGCGCAAGGACCCTCGGGGAAAATGGATGTCGTGGCATTCCTTGCCGGAGCGTGGCGTGAGCAGTTAATCGAATTACTGACGACAGACGGCGAATGATATAATTTAACTGGTTTAATTCGATCGGACACAGTTGGGGTCGTTGAATTCAGGTTACTCAGCCGAAGGAACTTAACTTTATTACTATTGTTTATTTAGGTTGAATACCAACAACGTGAAATATGCATGCACCATTTATCCAGTACCAAGCAGAAATCATCACAGGCGGCATCCAACTGCCGCAATGTTTGTTTAAATGTCAATACATATATTCTCATGAAGATTAAGCTGTCAACTCATATGGCACAAAGTAGCATTGCATATTAAACCCTATTACCTAACAGATTATTCAACTAGTAACGTTGACAGCGAATACCGATACCTTACTCGTAGTAGGAGTCTGTCGCAAGAGACTGTCGGAAGTTTCGTCACCTTTATTAGTGGCTAAGTTTTAATAAGCACCTGTGTTGTATAAATTAGATGAATTTGCCTTGGATTCTTGTAGTCGATCCAATTTATACAGTACAATTTGAGGTAAATGGCTTTAGTGTAGTGAGTGGGACAGTGTTGGCCAACATTTGTGTAATGTAGATCCAGATCGGCGGGTAGCGTGATGCTCATTTGTAAGTGTATGATTGATAAGTCGTGTGACATACTCTACTTCCCGCGTCGCCGCGGGCGCGTATATCTTGATGAGTGCGCTAGCGCGTGCTGCCACTGATCGATCACGAAACTCTTTTATTATTAAACAACTCTTGCATTTATTACTCTATTGATAGGTTACACAAATGATTTATATAGTTTTTGTCTATTGTGCTTGATTGTGGCCTACTTGGTCTTTCTTATTGTCTTTACAAACAACGAGGTGATATAGAGCTTCAACATTGCCATTCGACAGTGGACTTAATGATTTGTTATGTCGGTTCAAACAAAAAACTAGAATATGATTTAGATCTATAAGATTTATTTACGATTTAATAAGTGTTCTAATCAGTAGGTAACTTTTGTGACTAAGAAGTAGAGTAAGTATTTACATTATGAGACTTTCAATCATTTTTTTTAAAATAAATGTTCCGAAAATCATTTTTTTTTCTCGGCGCATAATTACTTATCTATATTATTTGAATTTTAGATTCTCTTGTTACTGTACCATAATTTATAATCCAAAAAAACAGCGGTTCAAATCCTTTAAATTTGCAGTGTATAAAGGAACTGATAAACGTAACTTTATTGCTAACAACATATAATATGGTGATTGTAGATTTATTAAAAAATATTTTTCTCATCAGTCATCTTGAGATCAGAAATGGCGACGTGGTACCTACGCTACGGCAAGATGATGCCATAACTAAACCTATTATTCAATGTAATCCACCGTGTATTATGTTATTATATGGAAAATGTCCGAAAAAGTCAATATTTATTGTTTATAAGTGTATGTATAAGGCATTAAGGCGGGTGCGTCGCATAAGCGGCGCGGGTGCGATGCAAACCAACCGTGGCGTGCGCCGGCAGTCCATACCGCGTAGCGCGACTGCTCGCACGTCTGTAAACCGAATACTCGTAGTATATTGCTCCTCACTTGTAAACATTGAGGGTCGTACGTGACCCCAGCCTTTTAGTGATGTGCTCGTGCTAGTGACCACTCTTACTTACATACACACAAAGGACTTATGATGCATGTAAGTGCTGCCTAATTACACTTTAAAAGTTCTTGAATATATTATATAACTTTGCAGAGGATTTAGTTTAGTTTAGTGGATATATTACCTATATAAAATAGACCTTATCGTGTGTTTTGGCTTCGTACTTTACCAGGATTATTTAAGTTACAAATAATTAATTACTAAATGGTTGAAATTATACATTATGCTGAAATGGTGTTTGGTATTCCAGTTTTTCTCAAACGTTCCTGCTAATGTACGAGCAATTAAAACATGCTTAATTAAACAAAAATTATAGGAAAAGTTTTTAAAACTATTATTTAATGATATAATGCTAAGTGATCGCTACATTTATCGCATATATGTTTTTAGACGAGTACCTACCTACATAAGTTATATTGTACCTGTTTAATAAAGGTGAAATCCAATTTAATATTTTTTTTACAATGCAATGCATACACGTTTTGTAGTTAATTGTTTAATAACTTTACGTATGTAATGTTTGTAAAGATTGTATAGGTATATTGATATGACTTTACATTAAAGCTAGTTTTTTGAAGACAAAATTAAAGGTGAGATTACAAATCGGACAATAGAAATCAATGCGAAATATCAATTTGGACTCTTTATAATCTGGGTGGGTAGTTGCAAGCTCGTGTTACGTGCACGCTTGTGATGGTGCGCAGGCGTCGGCCATTTGTCGCGTTATCACCGACCACGGATAGTATTACAGCCTGAACATTACACGCTGTATCAATGCATTTCATATGATCGTCTGACACCTAACATTATACGAACGAATTAGTATGTACGTGATCTAACTCATAAAATGTAATATACTTACAGAAAATTAGCACAGAAATCTTGAATACCCATGCATCTCATATTTCTTCTGTTAGGAATATCCAGGAGACATGTAACTTTGGATTTGGTATTATCTTTATTCTTCTCATTTGAGAGATAAGTTTGAATCCATTAAATAGTGAATTCAAATTAATCGCTCGTAAATTGTAAAGCTATAAGCGCGTTCAGTTGACGATCGCGCAAGTCAAGTAACTGTTACATCGTTCGATCATGGGATGGGTGATCGAAAAATAATTTGTCGAAACTAAAGCTCCTGAAGGCTCCGGAAGCTGTTAGCCCTACCTGGTTCTCTATTACCTTGTACCCACAAAACCGCATTAAACCTGCGTGATGGATCTTACCAAGATCATCTCATATGCTAGATTAGTGGGAGTGTAAGAGAATGAAACACAAATTGTTAAGTAGACGTTACACGAATTATCGCGGTTGAATGTTATTGTAAAAATCAAACAGTTAACCAAAATATAATGGTTTTACCACACATGATCATTTGACACCTACGATAATATTTTTATAGTATACACGCAGTTTTATTCCATCTTGTACGGACGGGTCACATTGAATTCCAAAATACTGCACAGTACTTAAAAAATAGTAAGAAACGTTTAACAAAGTCTCGTATCGCAGTGAAAAATGTACACAGTGAATTTTTCAAATAAATTTCAAACCGCACTAGACTATATGGAGCCTATTTCATGAATAAACGTAAAAGGTTTTCTTTCCTAAAGAATGGAGGTAATTTCCTTTTACCGTTTAAAAACTCTTTCACTCAAAGCGGCTATGTAAACGTGCAAAATATGAAACAATATTCAAAATTGTACCCTTTTCATTTAACAAACCACCTAGTTACAATACTCACAATAGCTTTCATGTTTTAGTAGTAATCCGTAGATGTTTTAAAAAAGACAAAAGCCATTGATACATCCGAAGTTTTTACTACAAACTGCAGCCATTGAAGAAGAAACAAAAACAGAATTATCTACCTGGCATATAAAAAATAGGACGTAATTATCTAATAAGTAGAGTCAGGTCTATTCGAGGGCAAATTGATAGTGTTGCGTGTGGCACTGTTTGAGCTTTACCGCTGGTTACATAACTATATTGGAAAGCATCGAGCACATGAGGCGTCGAAGACACATTGAACCGTCTTTCGTAAGTGTTCCGTAATTATCCACTTCGAACTAGATTTATAGGTCTGTAACCTAAAAAGTGCATTTGCAAACTGTCGATGGGCCAGTTTCTGCCAGCAATACGCGGCCTGTCATTGCAAATTAATCGCAGCCAGCATAAGTTGAATGCAGTTTTCAATCAACATTTATTACTTAACGTTTCGACGAGCTTGACGACGCAGTTTTCGTTTTGTTCATAGTTTTGGAAAATTTTATCTTTAACTAAGAGGTGCGGGATAATTGCACATTAAAATAAAATGCATTCTTGATCTGACCAGCTCGTCATCTTTCAAGGACACGTTTTATTCATTAACAAACTTAGTTACCATCTTCTCATATTTATAAAGATGAACATTTTAAAGAAACGTATTATTTAAGTAGGTAGTCAATCAATGAATAGTCCTGATAATGATGCTGATTAGGCCAAGATTCATTTCTTGGATAGTAATTTTCAAACTACATATTTGTTTTACGAATATTTTTAAAAACTATAATTATTACCTTATTTTACCAAGTATTCACTTTAAAATCATAATAAGTTTACCTATAAACACATACATATAATTTCTACATATGACATATGATAAATGCATACGAAACCTAAATAACCATAGTTAATAAATTACATTAACAATATTATACGAGTATCCCTGTGAAAGATATTCTGCGTAGATTTATAAAGTACACTTACTTACATATTACGTCTTAGCTCATTACCATAACTAATGAACCAATGAAGTCCACTTCTCCCGCAATAAAAAAGCTTGTCCCTAACCTTAATTCCTCAATTAAGATAGCATCAAGCACCGCAGTTTGCTACGTAGTTCAGCGATAATACCTCCGTAGGGCGAGTCTAATACCGATCAGATGTAAACAAGCCTTTGAATTATTCATTATTATTGTGTCTCATATTAAACTGGTTCTTAATTCCAAATCGAAAGCGCATCTAATCGCGGCCTAGTAGGTAAAGGGATAACTTGTGTGAACGGTTATTACATATCCCCGAGCTATAAGATATTAAAAAGGTCCTTCAATTAAATTTTATGGCTACTGCCTCGTATATTACTATATTTTCCCATTACGTATCCATTGTCGACAATGATAAACTAACATCCGACTAATAAAAATCCCTAGATGGGACGTTCAAATATCTTTTAATTAAATAGATTTTATCCTTTTTATATTTCCAACTCTTAACTTTAACTGCATCATAATGAATTTCAAGTTCTTTGAAATCACTTGTTAAATACAAATCTAAGCTATCCATATGAACAAAGAAAATAATTTGTTATGTTTCTCGGCTTAAACGCGAAACTACTTGTTTTTTTAAACGCGAAACTACTTCATTGCTTGTTTAAAATGATGAGACAGAAACACGAAACATTAAAGATGTCTCTCGGCCTTAAGCAAAAAAACATGCAAGCGCGCGTGCGCTGCCACTTGTCTTACCTTCATTAAATTCGATACAGCATTTGCTAATAAAAAGGGCGGGTGGATGCCTAAACAGGGAATACACCTGACGACTGGTTACCAGCCACACGGCGCTAAATACTTTCGAGTACCAAGTAGAGTTCTTTGAATAAAATTATCGTTACTAATAGCATGTGATAGAGACGCAGCGTGTTCATTAAAGTGTCCTTGCAAATAGACGATGCATCGAAGAAATATTCCCGTTCCTTAATAACAATATAAATATCCAATGGTTAGATATATAATCTGATTATTTTATTTTATTTAAAATATTTGATTATCTTTATTTAATAAGCGTTTTTATTTATGTACAAAAGTGTATCGTTCATATTACCTTGTTCATTTTCGAGTCTATTATCGATATTTTTAAAAGGATTTGTAATTCCAAATAAAATAAATAATTTCTCGTAATAAATAAACAAAAAAGTCTTTAAAATACAACATTGTTTTTATTTTTGAAATCGGTTTCATATTGCAGTCTGTAACAGAACGAATCGCTTCTTTTTATGCATGCACAAGGATAAAAGAATAGTATCTGAATGATTATGATAATACAGAAAAACAAAAGCTTATATGTAATGGCCATAGCACAAGCGTCGCTTTGCGTCATGCATGGTAATAAGAAGGCATTACAAAATTACCCACCATTGTTCTATGTTCGCGGAACAACATTTCTTGGTGCGCCAATCGACGGGTTCTAATAGGGCTCGAGTCATTGTGCACCATGTCAGTTCCCACCTATCCACGTAAATTCACCTGGAAGTAACTGTAGGCCACTGATGCCTGCTAAACTACGAATAGCAAAATTTTAAAGAATTTGTCACGTAATATTTGGTTACGTGACGTGAGTGTCTGCGAGACGCCTAAAATTATCGGTTTCAAAAAGGTCTATTCTTTTTAACGACTCATAGCTGTCGTTAGAAAAGGGTGTTTGGATATTTTTTCCCAGCGCAATCTGTGCGGCATGTGACGTCAGTGTCTCAGCACGTGTTCCAAAGCAAGTTTAGTGACCCTTGTAAAGAACTGCAGCACATTCATTAGGAGACGTCCTGCGGTGATGCGAACAATTCTTTCGGTACCTACTGCAGAGTACAATTGACATAATGTGTAATTGTTTTGTAACGAGAGTTTTATTATACTTATGCATGTATCTTGTATTACAAATAGATATTATCGATGGATTAGTGAGGCTACATATCGATCTCACTTAAGAATGTCTCATACATTTCGATTGTATAGAATAATATGCAAGGAATTATACTCCTGACTTCTGTACATAGATGTATATTGGAGAAGCAAAAATTTGTTGTTACATAAATTGAAATACTGCTATGCTAAGCACCCAAAAATGTATGTAAGGTAAAAATTAAATCTAAAGAAGAAGTTTTAGGACTGGCATAGAAACTGTACAACCACTGCTGGACAAAGGCTAATTATTATATATTAACAGGATGCACCACAAGCAACTGTGTTGGCTCAGATCTCAAAAGTAGTATTCCAAGGCGGAAGAAATATAAATTCCAATATAACTAAATGTAAGCAATAAACAAAAAGATGGAATAGAAAGAGCATAGGCCGACCGTCCTTTGTCGACGATCAGAGGCAATTTGTTTCTAAGCGACCGCTTTTTAGATGGTTCACCAGACGTGACTGTTTGAAAAGTGTGAGTGTGGTGGGCAGACAGGGCAACCGAGCCACGTCCGCCGCCCGTGCTGCCAGGCACGTGACCGTGAATTGTCTACAACATCACATCAATGCTTTTAATAGATAAAACTAAACCTGGAAGTTATATGAAAGTTTCTTCAAACTGATAAATCGAATCCTAAAACAAGACTTCGACATAGGTACATACTTTTCAACGAAAATGGTAATCGTGCAGACAGCTCGAAGGTACAACTGTCGCCTATAATTACGCTTGTTATGCCTTCAGTCGTCGAGTTTTTGATGTAATAAGGTGCAGATGGTAAGTCAAAAGTTTCTATTATTTGTCTGCCTGTCCTGTCTTGTCTAACCTTTCAGCTAGTTACACAGCTATACCAAAACCATTGTTTGGCAATTAGCGAGCGCATATGGCTTTAAGCCTTAAAAACCAAAACTTATACCGCATAAAAAAATAAAAATGCCTAGCTGATTTATCTTATCACTCAGCATGTTTAACTAAACTTATTGTTTCTGACACCTAAAGTTAACCAGTTACTTACCCTAAAACAACGTTTATCAAGTTTCTTGTGACAGTAATTTCACTTCTGTGTTCGTATTACTTAGTAATTTAATTTTCTATCCGAAGTACCGGTATGCCACGAATATAAGCCAATTTATAATTTTGATAATGTTGTCCAATTGTTCATTCGCTCGGTGCGTTCACGCAGTGCTTTTAAACGATATTCCGGGAAGCACGCCATTATGCCCGCGCCTCGCTCCACTGCGCCCTTGGGGATAACCTTTGGAAGGAAATAATAGACATTTTAGGAAGTTGTAAACTTTAGAGTACGCTTTTCGGTATTGGTTGCAGAACAACAACTTTGTTACTGCAGGAACGTGTTCATTCTGTGGCATAATTATGAGTTTGCTGTCGAAGGCGAATACGTGTCCTTTTTATAGCGTCGTAATTGAATTTAAGTGTTGGCACCGTACATGATCTGTTATTAATAACGCATTAACGCATACATGTTACAGTATCTAGCGAGCATCCTATTTAAATAACAAGTCTTCAGAGAGTATCTTAGTATATATCTATATATATGCAGATATTGTTTCGTAAACTAAGGTGTGGATATTCTTCATTCATTACACTTCATTGTAAGTTACCACCACAATAATACCACAAAGACGAATTTGCATTTATGTGCAGTCGAATAATACGAACAATGAAATCGGACTGACTGGAAATGTATATAAATAAACTGAATTATAAATAGTGGTAAATGCATTTGAATTATCTTTACTTGTTAAGTCTAATTACCTTTAAATTTGATGGATATAATGTAGGTCATTTATAATCACTTTAATATCACATTCGTTAATATACCTAATGTTTCGTAGACTAGCATTCGAATATGTTAATAATAGGAACTAAAAAGAACCTTATAAAGATTTTATAAAAAAACATATCATATACTCACTTAGTTATTACAAAAAGTGGATATTTGCTTAAGTGCACGAACACCTTAAGTTTAAAAATTGATAACGTAAACGTAGGAAAACCTACAACTCAACTCTAAATCAATCGAATCCATCAACAAACGTTACATTCGATGATGTAAAATTTTACAAACCCACTGTGTGAATTACGCAAGGCGAAAGCAGGAAACCGGTGAGTTATCGATAGTTAACTGCGTTTTTATAACCGCATTCGACTTCTTTGTTTCCAAGTCGCGTCCGAAAATATTGTGCAACTGCGTAAATTTTCGAGTGCCACGTAAACAAAATCAATCTAATCATAACTCCTAAATCCAGGTAGCCGGCTTACCTGCCTGCCGTCCCATCCACTCCGATGCATCGTAGGTTGACATAAATCCGATTAAATATTTAACGGTATTGGGATTTCATTATTCACGCGGCCTACTCGTATTTCGGGGATAATTTATACAGACACATATTACGTGGTTATGCTTCATCTTTTAGAATATTCGGATTAAATGTATAATAATACTATAAAGTGTACAGCTATGTCTCTTGACATCTTTCGTAATATACTTAGCGAACAGTAGATCGTTCTCGTCAGTTGCTTAACACTATTTCAGAGGTAGGGAACATTCGTATCACTTATTGTCAATCAAAACGAGCGGTTGCGCACATTTGTGAGTGGGACGTGTCACGTCGCAGCGTCACGAGGAGTGACCCGAGCTCGCCTCAATTACCGGCCATAGCGTAGGTTACACATCGCCGAATACGAAGCCTGCGGCTCACTACTTTCTCCCATGGACTTATTTAAAAACGTCTCCAACGCATGATTGACGCTGGTACCATTGTTGCCTAATAGTTACGTAACCCGATTTGATGTGCCGTCACTCAAACGAGTATTTTCAAAAGATAGGTTTTGTTAATGTGTAATGATGCGTATTCTTTGTGCTTGCCATTTAATGTTAAGCAATCGATGTGTCCATTTAACCTAGTACCAATGATTACTAAAGATGCTGGTTGGATTATACGCTAGGTTTATAGTGTTAACTTACATATTATTGTGGCTGTCAACCAATCATTAAGTTATTGACAGCTTTATATGAACTTACGAAAAAGTTTCGTAATTGAAACTTACTGATAAATGAAGACTGGTCCAATCTGAAAAATATTAACACCCTTGTGTTTTTCTTATGACGTACAAAAATTTGATTAAGTTTAACGTACTCATAAGTTACGTACTGAAACGCCTATGTTAATGTTATTGAAATATTCTATTAGATTTTCGCTTACTTTACACCCACTTCAGAATTAGAACAAATAAAGAGTACGAAAATGGTTATTTATTGTGACACATGCATTGCTGGCTGACAGCTCATTTGAATCATTGTCACGTGATTTTTTTTTGGTCGTTATTTTAAAATGATCATTTGGGCGTGAGCAAGGGTACGCAAGAAGGCCGATGACCGCGATCCGCCGCGTGCGTGATTCGGCCAGAATGCATTTATTCTGATTCAACGCATCCTACATCATTCCCAATCGAAATTCCACAGCTGATGTCTTCTTCGGTAACAGAGCGCTGCTTTCTTTATGATTTACGAGTGTATTTCCAACGTGTAATTGCAGACCAGATATCGAGAGCTTACGATCTTATTCCCTCAGACTTAAGTGAATTCCTTAATTTGAACCATGTTATTTGTTCAGAATTAAATCGGTGATTATAATAATAATATTTATTTATTCAACACATGGATCCATTGATTTAGTTATAAAATACTTTATACTTTATTAGTAATATGTATTATGCATCTTCGTTAGCAGTATATTTTCGTATGCACCTCCACGACCCACGTTGATACATTATAACCTTATATCAGTAGCAGACGTCGAATTCATAGATTTCTTTCTCTATTTGTAAAAATGTATCATACTTACTCTTACCACGGCTTGTGGTGTTACATGTGCTTCTTAGTGCATGTTAATTAACGTACTAAATGCAATTAGCAAGTTTCAAAAGACCACTGTTTTAGGTTGTACTAATTAGCAACGCTTACATATCAATATGTAGCCTATTGATATGTGCTTCGTTATATAAGATTATTTGTTTAAGAGTAATCTCCGTTAAATTATTACTTAGTGTAGGCCTTCAGTCTTTGGAAATTTATCTAGTGTCGGCCTAATTGCCTATAAGTAAATGGGTAAAACTGATACACAATTAGTAATAACTAGAGCTGTATTTAGATACTTTGCAAGTTCAACAGAGCCCAATGACAATATAATATGCATAAATAGCTTGTAAGCAAAACCAATTC
>PQWD01010801.1:0-48933 GCA_019425675.1 Leucinodes orbonalis
AGTAAGGAACCTAAGACTTGGCACGTCTTCTTGATTTCATTACTTTTTAGAGATAAACAAGCAGCTCTGTCGAGACTTGGCTAAATTTTTTACATAATGTTTTTGGTGGGATTTTATACTTCACCATCCATCACATCCAAGAAACATTGCGTTCGAAACAAAATGATACATAACCATAGATATTTTTCAATAGACGTTCCCAGTTGTGTCTATGACACGACCGAACCATAGACAATTGGACAGTCATTTAAAGTTAGTAAACAAACGATTCACAATGCGAGTCCGGGCAGCAGGTAATTAGGTAAGTAGCTACAGTAATGTCACAATAAGGCAGCAGAATAGCAGCCTTGTTTGATAACAATTAGTTTCTTAAATTAATTGCTTAATCACTGCATTTATCAATTATGCTTCGAGAACAACGGAACTTTGTAACATTTAACACGAATTTCTTTGATTCTTGTCTGAATGTTTGTGTGTATTATTTAAATGTGACCTCTCCGTTTTTTAAGAATCGGATAAAGAAAATATTAATCGTTTAGTTTTATACGGAACAGTGAAGCTTGTATTTTATTCTATTCGGGTCTTCCCCTCCTTTTTAATGTTATACGAATATACGAACAGCGTGCACGAGATTATTTGTAGGGTGTGTGAAGTGAAGTAACTGACACTAATCACAAAACAAAAAAGAATTCATCATCATCAGCTCATTAAACGTTCCCACCGAGGGGCACGAGCCTACCCGTACGCGGGTGTATAGGCCTTAGTCGTCCACGCGGGCCAAGTGCGGATTGGACGACTTCACGCACAACCTTTGAATCTCTTCGCAGGCGTGCGCAGGTTTCCTCACGATGTTTTCCTTCGCCGTAAGAGCGTCGGATAACTTACGTATATTTTTCGAAAATACATTGGTACGTTACATTTGCATATATAGACTGCATGCTATTAGAAAGAACCTAATATGTGTAGTGCCTATTGCAATGGTAGAGAAATGGTAAACTGTATGACGAAAGTGGAGGGCTGCCTATACTTATCTGGCGCGCAAAATAAATAATAAATATCAAATATATACACTAACATTCACACAGCGCCATCTAGCCCCGAGTTAAGCGTGAAGCCTGTATTATGGGTACTAAACAACGGATAAAATACATTTTTTTTTCTTCTATATAATCTATATAGTAAACACCCAGACCATTACAAACAGACATGTTCGTGCACACAAATGTTTGTACTGCCCGGGATCGAACCCTGAACCCTTGGTGTTGCAGTCGACGTCTCAACAGCAACACCAAATGGGTCGTCAAAAACAAGAAAAGAAAAAGGGGAGTCCCAGCCCAAGTCTTTGCGGTGGACAGCGACAGGTTGAAGCAAGAGAAATTATACAGTAATTTAGTATTTATAAGTAATAGTACCAATATTGTGTTTCAGTGCTCATTTTTAGCTTTCACCTTTTTGTGCTCGAGTCAAAGATAATCTTTCAAGTCTATTTTAGGCAAAGGTGGGCGATATTATCGGCTTAGTTGAAAAGATTAATAAAGCATAATAGTATTTATATAGAGAGTCGGTAGCTCATTGGTGTGGGTGGAGGGTGCAGGTTCAAATCTCGACACATACCAAAGTCTTTTCGAATTTTCGATATTATAACACGTTTATCCAACGCTCTTACGGTGAGGGAAAACATCGTGAGGAAACCTGCGTACGCCTACGAAGAAATTCAAAGGCGTGAAGTCGGCCAATCTGCACTGGGCCCGCGTGGACGACTAAGGCATATACCCACGGTTAGGCTCGTTCCCCTCGGTGGGGACTCGGTGCCTGTTTTCAATAGAATATGTCAAAAATATTTGAGGGACGTAGTGTGGGACGTCCTGTGGCGCGGTGGTCTGATGGCTTGCGAAGGGTTGCCGGGGGGGATGGATGCGAGCTGCTCAGGATCGGAATGGTTGGCGCTCTTTAGGGGAGGCCTATGTTCAGCAGTGAATGTGGGCTGATTGATTGATTTGAAATATTTGCACATTGCAGTCAAAGGAATGAAAACAGCCATTTTTTTTGGCACCAAGGCTTTTTACGTCTCTGACCATCGCGTTTTTTCTGCTATATTTTTTTGCCAGTTTCAGCCTCATGCTGATTATGACTACATAAATACTTTATTTAACAGTTATATACTTAACTTGTTAATACATCTCAAAGGTAAATCAATGGGGTCGACAGTTTCACTACAGCGGAGACGTGATGGAAAGCGTAAACAAGTTGCATTGTTTTAAAACGCGTACCGTCCGGCTATTTATAAGTACATTACTTAATGGAGTGTACTGTTATACCAAAAATAAACTGCGATAAGATTTTGACCACTTGTTGTTGTGAAATAAGAGGCTGTGTAGAGTACATTTTAATTATTTTTAAATTATCGGAGTGACGGCTCGATGGCTAGTGCCTTTGGTTGATGATTAAGTTAAGCAATTATTGGAATGGTCGCTCATTGGCTGGATGGCCCAAATGTTTCACTTCTTCTTAGCGTATCGATACAAAAACACAATTAAACCGTAGAAGCCCAAAAGCCAGCAACGGTGATAGCGCTGTCCGCAGCCGTCATGTTGAGCTAAGAAATTGCTAAAATAAAATGCATAGAAAATATGAAGATAATTTCAAACAAACCGGAGTTTTCGGTACAGACTGGGAAAGTGATTTCGTTTGTTAACTGTCTTTAAGTTAGCCAACCCCTTACTGAGGCAGATATTCGCGCAATCGTGAGGACATTCGTCTGAAGACCTAAAGATAACTTACTATCATTAACGATATCACGCCGGTTCGGCAACTTTAACCCTTTGGCCGCCAAAGACGCCTTGAAGCGGCACAAATAATAGATTTTCCATTGTGTCTACATTCCTGGCGGTCGAAGGGTTAAGTGGCACTGGGTCGGTCACGTTTTTTGCCGCATGATCCAAATCATATAAAAATGTGAAATTCTGACCAATGTTTGAAAATTTTTATTTGTATTTCATAGAACTCGATTGGAGGTATTATTACGAATCGATCGTATACCGTCTCATGCATCACACCTTAGCCATGGCTAGTTTTAAGCCTTAACCTACACGCGGGCCGATATTGAGTGAGATTGTGCATCTGGTAAGGTTTTTGTAAACGAAATAACAATTAACGAAATAACATACTTACATCTTAGATTGATAGATAAATGATTCAATTGAATGTATTCCCGCGTGATCCCAGCGACCTATGATTATATAGTTAATAGGAAAATTGATTTGTACATTGCGTAATTCGATTTTTATTAAGTACTTTATTTATCACTTGTTAAATTCAAATCGATATTGATACTTCTCATATAAAGATATAAATGATATAATAATTGGCGTCGAAAGAAAAGAGTCGAGTTTTAAAGAGCGTCGGTGGTCAATGGTGTGACTATCGCCTTCTACGGGGAGGGGAGGTCCAAATCCCGACACGCAATGTGTTTTCGAATACTCGAAAATATATGTACTTATCCGACGCTCTTACGGTGAAGGAAAACTCGTGAGGAAACCTTCATGCACGCCTGTGAAGAGATTCAAAGGTTGTGTGAAGTCGTCCAATCCGCACTGGGCCCGCGTGGACGACTCGGCCTAATCACCCTATACGGGTAGGCTCGTGCCCCTCGGTGGGGACGTTTGATGAGCTGATATGATGATGATGAAAATTGGCGATTCAAAGATCCATCTCTATAAACTTAATCCATTGAACGCCCGGAATCCAGACACACGAAGCTTGTTGCTATCGTTTGCCTAGTTACTGTCACGTCTCGGTATACAATACTGTTTCTAAGAGCTGCTGTTTTAGTGATATCTCTGTGAGGGGAGCGTTATTGAAGCTAATACAGTTTCTATCTTGTCTTAACTGACCAAATTGAAATTCTCATCCCAATCTGAAAGTCACTCATACAGACGAACATACACAAACTCACACTAATCATCTACTCTTATTATGATAAAGATTACACAATATATTCAATAAAACTGTGTAAACCATTAGAAATTGCTTTCCCAAGATACCTTTGCTTAGTTTGGGAATCCCTCGAAATTACCTGATTTTGTCATTTTAAACTGTAAGTTTATTGCTAATTTAGCTTTTAAGTCCTTTACAGAGAGATTTTTATTGAATAAAAAATAATAATTACATAAAACAATACCAAGTGAGTACTGTTAAATTACAATTCTTAGGTTCATACAAACATTACCTAACGTTTGCGAAGATCGAACACAAGGTATTGATTTGCACCTGCGTAAATAGTGATCTCACTTGGTCACTTGTTACTTTGCTGAGTAAATGCCGCTTTCAGTTTATAATGTTAGAAATTGTACCTTTAATTTTAAAAACCGTATGTAATATACGGTATTTTTAAATTAATATAATTTTCACATATATAAAGGCAGAGTAATATTATTGTAACACTGTTTTAAGTGATGGCGGTAACCCCCAGAGACGTCGATTTTTTTATTAAGTACTTTATTTATCACTTGTTAAATTCAAATCGATATTGATACTTCTCATATAAAGATATAGGTAAATGATATATAATAATTGGCGTCGAAAGAAAAGAGTCGAGTTTAAAGAGCGACGTTTCTTCAAAAACTTTTATATATATAAGTACTAGTACAATTACCGGGTATAAATAAATATAATAAATATCACTGAATCACAAGCGCCATCTAGCCCAAGTTAAGCGTGAAGCCTGTATTATGGTACAAAAACGGATAAACATACATGTATACATTTTTTTTTTTTGTAAATACATACATATTATACATAGAAAACACCAGACATTACAAACAGACATGTTCATGCACAAATGTTTGTACTGCCCGGGGATCGAACCCGGAACCCTTAGTGTTGCGGCCGACCTCTCAACCGCAACACCAAATGGGTCGTGGGTATAAAAGACCTAACATCTGTTGTCTCGGGTGTCGGGCGCACTGCAGCATTGGTAGAGAATAATAAGTGTTCATCAGTTGTTGATCTCCATTAATGCCGCTCTGTCATGGTCAGGCGTAACACTTACCATCAGGTGAGCGTTCTGACCGTCCTATACACTTTGTAACATTAAAAAACTGTTGTAATTTTTTTGTCCACTGTTTGAAGTTAGAATACCTCTTGAGATATAGAGGTATAGTTATATAATATACTATAATTCATAAGTCAATAGTTAGCGCACACGTGCGCCGTAAGTGGGCGTAGTAATGACGCGAGCTAGCGTCACCCAGCAAACGTCCGAGGGCGTCGCCAGTCTAATTGGCCATCACGGAAAAACGCTGCCGGTTGCCAACTTGTGTATTCACAACAAAAACATAAACTGCATGCTCTTAATTTAATCTCTATAAACACAATGATGTAAAAAAGTATGGATTCGTGATATGCTCACAAAACAATCGAAAAAAGTGTTCCGAATGCAGCAACAGCACACATACACATATTTCGAATGAGCGTACATTTACCAAACAAAAGAGTCCAAACTGTACTCTCTTCGGCGGTTCGTTTTTGAGGCACGGATGGCGTATCTACCTTTATATATACAGAATATCATTGTATAAACACTGATTTTACTGTCACTCATAATATTGTTGTGATAATCTGTACTAATATTATAAAGCTGAAGAATTTGTTTGTTTGTTTCGTTGAATGCGCTAATCTCAGGAACTGCTGTTTTGATTTGAATAAATCTTTCAGTGCTAGATAGCTTATTTATCGAGGAAGGTTACGGACTATGTTATCACGCTAATTACATTAGGGAGCGGAGCATCAAGATTTTTTTTTAAATTCGGGTGTTTTTTTTAATACCGACAGCTTTTTTGTAGTTTGTAGTTATAAAATTATAAATTTCCACAGACAAACAGCACCTTTTAAGCTTGCCTCTTAAATTGGGGCTAAATTAAACATCTTTTTGTAAACACGTACATTTTACACAATGAAACATAAACAGTCAGACATGTTCATGCACACAAATGACCCTTTTGTGTGTTGCGGTTGAAACATCGACTGCAACACGAAGGATTCGATCCCCGGGCAGTATGAACATTTGTGTGCATGACAAACATGTCTGTTTGTAATGGTCCGGGTGTTTTCTATGTATAATATGTATGTGTTTAAAAAAATGTATATAAGTGTGTTTATCCGTTGTTTAGTACCATAATACAGGCTTCACGCTTAACTTGTGGCTAGATGGCGCTGTGTGAATGTCAGTGGATAATATTTATTACAAACGTTTGTATTGCCCGGGGATTCTCCGCGAGCAAGGCCGCGGGCAAAAGCTAGTACACAATAGGTAAAATTCATTATGAGAGTTAAGGATTAACATAGCTTTGCTAAAAGATATATTTTCAATTCAAAGTCGAAATGATATTTGAAATGGCTGAAATGACGTTCTAAATATTTTGATACAAACAAGTCGATAATCATGTTTACCGTTGGCATCCGATTTAGTACAGGAAGGCTTGATTAATTTCATAAATATCTGTACCATAATGTTCCTAAATTAGATGTGAAATAAACAATGTTGATACAATTCCGGAAGAATTTCGTTCATGGTACTATTTAAATTTTGTGTAAAATCGGTGAAAGTGTTTTAAGTAATTGTTGCCACCACAGACATCAGAATATACATTAGACTGGACAAGCCGCCAAGTTTATAGGCAGTCCCAGTGTCGCAATTTCTTTTCGGTTCCTACCTATGAAAAGTTATTATATTTCTTGGTAAATTTACTGATTCATTGCGATGATGGTATGTTACAATTGCACAGGATGGCATTTTGGAAAAAAGGGGTAATTTCTTCTAATATTCGTGCGTCTTGACTCGTCTCACAGAGCGTAAACTGGTAGCCAGTGTATGCTCGTTGAGCTTACAGTTGTCGCACTTTAAACGCGGTTTGCCCCATCTACTGTATTGGGAAATCTGTGGTTGCCACTCTCTATTCACTATGTATTTTTGATCTGTGCTTTAATTTTCTTGACATTACGATACTCGACAATCCAACTGTAAATTTGATATTCCAGTAAATCTTTAATGTTCATGGTTTAAAATGGTAATTGTATAGTAGAATGAATTGTCTAATTTTGTAACCAATGAAATTTGAGAGCGTCGGTGGCTCAACGGTGTGGACTGTCGCCTTCCTACCGGGAGGGCTGAGGTTCAAATCACGACACGTACCAATGTGTTTTCGAATTTTCGAAAATATATGTACGTTATCCGACGCTCTTACGTTGAAGGAAAACATCGTGAGGAAACCTTCACGCACACCTGCGAAGAGATTCGAAGGTTTTGTGTGAAGTCGTCCAATCCGCACTGGGCTCGCGTGGACGACTAAGGCCTAATC
Organism: Leucinodes orbonalis; assembly: GCA_019425675.1. Taxonomy (NCBI): domain Eukaryota; kingdom Metazoa; phylum Arthropoda; class Insecta; order Lepidoptera; family Crambidae; genus Leucinodes; species Leucinodes orbonalis. The sequence goes on from PQWD01010801.1 coordinate 7,359, forward strand.
ACCCTATACGGGTAGGCTCGTGCCCCTCGGTGGGGACGTATAATGAGCTGATGATGATGTAACCAATGAAAATTTACCATAAAACAGAACGAATGCATTCAATATTTTACTATTGTGACACAATAATGGTGCCATGTTAAAATTAACGGAATCGGAGCCCTGATTGCATGTGCCATAAGTCTGACCTCGACCTTCGATGCAGTTTCGCAAGCACCAATTGAATCGTGTTTTGATTAAAAAACGAAACAATAAATATCGAATTCTGTGCCAGGATTCAGCTTGCACATAAACTTTATGTTAAATGGATCAACCATAACCTGTCTCTAACAATACTATCATACAAGACTTTGTGAAACTTTAAAAGTTTATGCGACGCACGTTGCTGTAGCTCTCAGTAGGAACTACAGATTTCCCAAATGGTAGGAACAAATCCCCTAATTTTGGAAGATTCTTCCTCGCTGCTCCGCTCCTTTTGTTCTTATCGTGATGATATATAACCTGTAGCTTTATTCAGTATATGAGCTATCTAACACTGAAAGAATATTTCAAATCATACTTGTAGTTTCAGCTTAGTAATAATTAATATTATTTTTTTCTTCAGACATCTCTGATCCACAAGTGTTAGTAACAATTTTCCTTATAAAATATGTTTGTTACAAAGTTTGTCTTTATATTTCACTCAATAATAATTTCACAAGATTTTGGGTACATAAATTTCAAATTATTTCAACAAACCCAAACCAGCGTAAGGCAATGAGTCAAACCTCTCCGCTATCACTCAACAAGCTATTAGGACTGCCACGCACTGTGGTAATTAGAGATGCCGCTTTTTTGCGCATAATGAAGTAAAAATCATGTGTGCGTGCTTGCGCAAACATTGTAGACGCACTATAGAAATGAGGCAACCCCAACAGCACCCTGAAAATAATAATGATAAATAATAATAGTGCCTATAGATTGCTTAATTATGATATGTCAAAATTGTATGTGGAATGATTTTAAAAAAATGTTTGCAGACGCCAAAGTATCGACAATTGTATTCGGCTAGTGAATTTTAACTCGATATTTCCTTCTACAGGCACGCTTATCTCACAGGAAACTGTTTAATAATCGCACACTGCACCGCGATCACAAACTATGTTCATATTCAAATATTATGTTGCTATGTGACTCGTTTACTCTTATCACTAGGGGTTGCCAAATATCTAGATAAAGCCGGACATTGTTAGACTTTTTGATTGTGCATAATTCTATATTTCAAAAGCTGGACAGGCTGTAAGGCACCGTTAACCGTTTTACTAGGTAGTAGACTCGGTACTGAGTCGTCTAGGTAGGTACCACCACGGTGCGAGATATCGTCCTGTGAAGTAAAGTTTTGCACATTTGTGTTTCGGGACGATGGCACTGTAGCTAGTAAAATTAAGAGGTCTAACATGCGTTACGTGCGCAGTGCGGCATTGATGAAAAATAATAAGGGTCACTGTCAGTTGTTGGTTCCAAAACCGCTCTCTCATAGCCAGGCGTATTTACCATCAAGTGAGCGTCGTAACCGTCCTGTACACTTCGTAACATAAAAAAAATTAACGGTCAGACAGTCACAAATCCTAACCATGTCTGGTTTTATTCGGACGCCTGGCAACCCATTGCCCGGTGAAGCTGTAAAGGCCATCTGCGGCCAACAGTAGTAGTCAGGTCGAAAAAAAAGCCTGGCAACCCTGTACATACGAATACCTATACCTGGCCGTACCACAAAGTATTCAACGTATACCGTTTACTTTAGAAAAATTGCATTATTTTAATACATTCGATGATCGTTGAGAAATCACGTGATTATAACGTATGACTTAATCGTAATCGGGCCAAGTTGGCTTGTCATCTCTCCTAGTGCTTCGTTTTGTTTGTTGCTGTCTCGAAATTAGTTTGAAGGGCTGCACCAAATAAAAATAATTAACAAAACATACACATTATTATTTCGATTTTGTGGAGTACCTACACCACTTTTAAGTTGCTTTCAACTGGTCAACTAAGTTGATAAGAATTGCAAAGCTCTATGCATTATGATTAAATTTATGTGTTTTGGAGTAATTTCACAGATAATTGTTAATGATATCCCACCAAAAACATTCTGTAAAAAATCTAGCCAAGTCTCGATGGAGCTGCTTGATTATCTCTAAAAAGTAATGAAATCAAGACAAAGACGTGCCAAGTCTAAGGTTCCTTGCACTGCAATTAATTAATTATTATGGTTAATGTTGTGTGACTTGGCCGTTGAACATTCTTTATACGTTAGTGGCTTTATCAAGCCTACAGTCGATGGGCTATTGAATCACCGTTTTCCAAGTGGCAAATTTGTACCGTCAATGGGTAGCGGTTCTGGCGACAGATTGTGCAATGGTGTCATGAAGCACCTAGTTTTGTATCCTTGTACTCTTCAACGGCCAAGTCACACAACATTAACCATAATAATTAATTAATTGCAGTAAGGAATCTTGGACTTGGCACGTCTTTGTCTTGATTTCATTACTTTTTAGAGATAATCAAGCAGCTCCATCGAGACTTGGCTAGATTTTTTACAGAATGTTTTTGGTGGATTTTACTTCTTTTTGTAGAAACTTGAAAGGAATATTAGACGACCCATTGGGTGTAATGGTTGAAACGTCGGCTACTACACCAAGGGTTCCGGGTTCGATCCCCCCGGCAGTACCTACAAATATTTGTGTGCACCAACATGCCTGTTGTTTGTTCTAGCGCGCTCGACTTGGCGGGGGCACTACCGTGCCCCCGATTTTTGACATCGGATGAAGCGGCCCACCATGTTAAATATATATTTAAAGGCGGTATGTCAATCTCTTATAGTTTGGCTGGGCTCTTTTGTATCTAAGCAGGGTCACCAGGTGCTCCAGATCTTCGATTATCCAAGTTATTATAGTTTTCCTTTTATGTAACCATTAAACCCTGACTCTGTACCAAATTCAGCTCTGTGAGTTAATGGGAAGTACTAGTTCTGTTTTGATGATTTAGGTACTCCAGATCTTCGATTTTCGAAGTTTTCATAGTTTTCCCTGTATGTAGCCATTAAACCCTAACTCTGTACTGAATTTCAGCTTTCTGAGTTAATGGAAGTACTAGTTCTATTTTGATGATCACGAGTGAGTGAGTGTCTGTCGAAAATGCGAAACTTGCTTTTGCTTAACGTCGGAACTAAATGACCTACAGACTTGAAATTTTGGATTTAAAGTAAGTTATTATATCTTACTAGATGACGAAAATTTCAACGCTCTGGTATTATCCAAAGGTTCTCAAATCGGGGCCTGAAAATGCGGCGAAATGGATCCTGTAAAGGATGGTACGGCAGTGTTTGCTTCGCGCTCGACTTGGCGGGGGCACTACCGTGCCCCCAGATTGGTTCTTAAATGTCGTCACGTTTAGCTTTGTAATACTCGTATATCGATGACAATCTTTGAAGTCGGTCTTTTACCGCGATTATAATAGTCCACAATTTTGGTAAAGTCTGGACGATGAATCTAACTAAATTAATTCTAACAACTTTATTGGTGATAATATTAATGATCATGATTGTATGTTATATTTTAAGGATAAGATCCCTGTTAGTAAGTACACTTTATCATAGTAGCTGCAGCTTTCCGCAAACGGTGGCTAATTGGCGATCTCTTTTTATGCCAGCTTCGATCAAAGGTAAACACAAAACGCGTTCTGTGATTTAGCCTTGTCAATGGGAAGCGTGTGCTAAGACGATTTCGGTATGACCTTGCGTCTTGACAAAGTAGTGTTAAATTGCCGCGAAGCGCGTTTATGAGCCGACCTTGATTAGTTAATATAATATTTCTCATTGGAAACAATGCTCAGTTTTAAAATAGATGAATAGTTATATGTTATAAAGTGTACAAGATGATCACGACGCTCGCCTTTGATTGAAACTAACAACTGAAAAGAGTTATTATTCTCCATCAAGCCGCACTACATCCGAAACCCGAGACAACGGATGTTAGGTCTCTTATACCCGGTAATTTTACTAGTACAGTCCCGTGATCCCGAAACACAGAAGTGCAAAACACATTTCACAAGACGATATCTAGCACTGCGGTGGTACCTACCTAGACGACTCGGTACTGAGACTACCGAGTATTAGGTAAATTCTCCGTTAATATCCCCTACGACCGATATTCTCTTATACCCAGAAATTGTACTAGCTGTAGCTAGCACAGTGCCCTCATCCCGTAACAAAAGGACTGACATTTCATATCGGGCACTGTGGTGTTTACAACTCACTACAGTCTATCAGCTTTCAGAGTCCGAATCACCTGATAGTGTGAAAAAGACTCCCTACTTCAGAGAGCATATTAAGCTGTCGTACAGACATGATGTTTAAACCATGTTAAAGCGGGTTTTCACTTCGGATCGGTGACCTAATAAGAAAACCAATTTTACATCGGCCGACATAAAATCGGTTTCCGACACGTGTAATATGATCCTTCATATAATATGATCTGCCGCTGTAACCTCCGATTAATATACGGAGCCGACACCCGACAAATGTACACCAGCTGTAAGAATAAAATTCGTTTATTTTCAGGCAACACAACCCATATTAAAAGCTCATTTTTAAAAAAATAAATATTAATTTAAAAATAAAATGACATTTCATTAACATTAAAAACTAGTAGTAGTAATTAGAGGCCTAAGAAAATGGTTTAGAATTTTTTGACACCAGGGTCTCATTTTTCATCAATATGTGCAACCCGAATAGAAAATAAACACAACTCGATAAGAAAAAAATAATTAAGAAAACTTAAGTCTGCAACCTTTGGTACAAATAGTTTCCCGTTTAGCTGGTAAACGTTTGAATCTACATTGCGCTGCATAAATTTTCCCGGTAAACGAGTGCAAGCATAACCCCGGTCGGGGCATACCCAGTATGCTTCACAGTTATGTTACGGTAGTTGCGTAACAGTAACGTATTGTCGCTTGCTCAGGGCTGCCAACTGTCAATGGCGAGGTCAAATTGTTCATAGTGTTGGTAGACTTGTAATTCATCTTGTAATTTTCACGCTCCTTTGCCCATGCAGAGGCCTCATTAACGGAAAATGCCATTAATTATCGCGACAATGGGTGTCAGGTTCAGGTATAGCCACTACGAAATGCGATAATTTGGCAGTCTTAACATGTAAAAACATCGAAAGAATTATCGCGCTAATGGGAATTGGCCGTTAGCCGTTAGTATGGCCCCAGCATTATAGATAGATAGATAGATATGATTCTTTATTGCGCACCAAAAAAAGAAAAAGATACATATTTAACAACAAATAAAGGAAAATAATGCAATTCAGGCGGCCTTATCGCTTGGAGCGATCTCTTCCAGACAACCTCACAAACATAGAAAATTAACAACATGAAAGGATTAAAAAACATTATATGATTATACACACATATATTATATGATTATACACACATATATTATATGATTATACACACATATATTTATCAAACATCTCCCCATAGCTGTGCTGTGCGGGAAGGCATGTGCCATGCAGTCGGACGTTGCCTTGCAGGCTGATGTTTATGAAAAATAAAATTTATTTATTTAAAATCTCACAAAGTAGAGGTCCATTTATTTAGATGCTTGCAATAAGCTGTATGAAATACAATATACCTAACAAAATTAAATTTAAAATTAATGTCGGTTTTTATTAATTGGCCATTTTTTTCGTATTTAGTATATTCATTTTATGTATAGTTGGCCCTTTCTGTAAGTCTAAGAATATTTTTAGCTGTAACAAAAATGTTTCCATCCTTTATCGCAACGCTGACCTTTCAAAGATCGAAGATATTGTAAAGACAATAGAAAATTTATTTTTTCTGTAGATAATTGTCCCTAGCGATTTATATACCATAAATGTTGTAATTAAAAATGAATTATTTCTCAATACATCTAAGAAATTAATATAGATTTTTTGACAGCCCTAACTATAGGCAACACTGACATGACCAATCATAACTAATCAATATACGACACAATACGGGTTCGCGTTGTTTACTCGGTAATCTTTGTTCACTATATTGCTATGACCGACTGATGTTAGCCGCTAATGGTATTTATTGCTTCCAAATTAAGGTGTATTACCTGCGTTTATTATAATTTCTAGGTAATTTCTAATGTAGAAATAAATAAATATCCACTGACATTCACACAGCGCCATCTAGCCCCAAGTTAAGCGTGAAGCCTGTATTATGGGTACTAAACAACGGATAAACATATATACATTTTTTTTGTAAATACATACATATTATACATAGAAAACACCCAGACCATTACAAACAGACATGTTCATGCACACAAATGTTTGTACTGCCCGGGATCGAACCCGGAACCCTTGGTGTTGCAGTCGACCTCTCAACCGCGACACCAAATGGGTCGTCAAACTTAAATAACTCTCTCCTCTTCAATCTATCGCAGTCCTCTGCTGGATATAGGTGTCACCCATTTTGCGCTAGATATCCCGCCTCCACCAGCGACCTTTCGTAAGTCTTCGGTCCATGGGGCCGGAGGGCGTCCTATGCTACGCTCGCCAAAACGCGGTCTCCACTCCAGAACTCATCTGCTCCAACGGCCATCGGTTCTGCGACATACGTGACCAGCCCACTGCCACTTCAACTTGCTGATCCGGCAGGCTATGTCAGTAACTTTAGTTCTCTTACGGAATAAATCATTTCTGATCTTATCCCTAAGGGAGACCCCGAGCATAACTCGCTCCATTGCACGTTTAGTGACTAAACTTGTGAACCAATCCCGCAGCCAGTGTCCATGTCTCAGCTGCGTATGTTAGCACGGGTAGTAGGACGCATTGCTTAAAGACATTCGTCTTTAAGGATTGCGGAAGTTTCGTAAAACAACTATTAAAATAAAATTATTTTTCACCTTTTTAAAAAACGAGCTTTTATTTAAATGCGCTAAAAGAAAGAATGAACTTTCACATAAATGTAAAAATAAAAACTTTTTATTTTCAAATTAAATCAGCTCAAATTTATTTTCACTTCATACGGCTATTTGGAACCTCTGAGGGCTATTTCTCAAAGTTGGAATATCGTTGCGACTATTTTACGACTATTTGTTGGAACTTGAACCGATTCGATGGACTGCACCAGAAGTGAGGATTACAGCTTGACGTTTACGCCATAATCCTCGCCGACTATAGCTATAGCTCCAAAACTAAAATACGACTGTATTCCCAGTTTCCCCCGATTTCGGATTCAGGGAAAACTGGGAATAAAATCCCAATTTACCTCGAAATATTTAATATATGATTTATTTTATTATTAACATCAATGAAATAAACTTGAACTTATTAAACGAATGATTGAAACAAACTTTAATTAGATATCAATAATATTAAATTAAATCGTCCGACTATATTGTTTTCTTGTGTAACTATTTCAGGTCAATTTAAGCGTTATCGCAAGAATTTTTTATTGAGATTTCAAATATGAGGATTACAGCTTGAAGCACACAAAATATCGGTAAGATTCTAAAGGCGGTACAAAGTCCTAACTATTCTAAATGATGAAGTGTGTCTGTTTATCCGTCTTTCACGGCAAAACGGCAAGTCAAATAGACGTGTTTTTTTCTAATGAGAAATAGTTGAAGGGACGGAGAGTGGCATAGGGTACTTTTTGTCTAATTCTAACCCCCGACTTAAAATGGGGGTATTGGAAGTTTGTATGGAGCACCAATTTTGAAAGTTAAAGTTGTTAGCTATCTACCTTGAGAATTGGTCACTAACAAAAAAGTCTTGCATCTTTTTTCCCAATTCAAAGCTTTAAAAGAGGGTCTGAAATTTTACATGAAACTCTTCGCAGATTTCTAGGTAGGAACCTTTAAGTCGATGGAAAAACGTATATTATCATCTACACTAACGTAAAATTCTGTTGTAACCAGGAAGGAACCGTGCTTACCGAATTTGACGCGAGCGAAGCCGCGGGCACGAGTTAGTTCCTTCCCCAATAGTTGCTAAGCTAAACTCGGAGGTCGGCTTACCGTTTCCCATGGAACACCGCGCGACCTTGCCCCAGTGAGCGGAACCGTGCCGAGGCTGACCGGCCATCGGCCCGTGAAAGTGAAAACCGGCGCGAACGCAGCACGCCCGCACTTTCGGGTCCAGACGCGGGAAAGTGACGATTCTAACAAGCTTCTTCTAAGTTAGAAAAAAATGGCCAAGTGAGAATCCGACTTGACGATGAAGGGATCCATAGCAGCCAGTAACATAATATAATAATATTTATTTACTTAGTAAACTACTACATTTTAATAACAAAAAGTTCACCGTTTATGACGTATAAAAAAACTTCTGACTAGATGTCGTTCAAACCAATCATTGTTTGTTGCAGTACATTGATACTCCACACGTAGGATTGTTGCGAAAAGTGAAAATCTTAAAGCGGTTCACAGAATACATACTAAGTTTTAACAGCATAGTTTATATAGTTTCGTAGAAAAGTGGCTGAAACATAAAGACGGACGCATAATAAATAGATTAAGGAAGGTGTAATGTTCGACGCTCTTGCGGTAAGGGAAAACATCGTGAGGAAACCTTCATGCACGCCAGCGAAGAGATTCGAAGATTGTGTGTAAAGTCGTCCAATCCGCACTGGGCCCGCGTGGACGCGCCTAATCACCCTATACGGGTAGGCTCGTGCCCCTCGGTGGGGACGTTTAATGAGCTGATGATGATGATTATGATGTACCCTGGACAAATAATTATTCTAAGGTATGGAAATTAAATAACAACTATTGATATTTAATATAATATAATATTGATACTTGACGTTTAGTAATCTTCAAGTTTTCAAAGCGCAAAATAAAATATTTAACAGAAAAAATTCAGGCAAGACGAAACATTCAAATTCTTATCTCCGAAACCGGTTTGTAGTGAATCAACATGTTGATGCAGTTTTTTCATGTAATTGCTATACACGATTGCTCCTGTCAAAGATGTATGGGCTTGTATGAAGAGATAATGACATACAAAACTCGCACCAAGTGGTAATGATAACTATTATGCCATATCAACGCCGTATTCATAGAAGATTTCCAGGCGACACCAGCTGCGACTTCAAATGTTTTCTTTCTGATTATTTGTGTGTTCGTCGCAGGAACCGACAGGATTTTTGGGGTATGTCGGGGGGTTCTTGCGCTACTTTTCTCCAATAGACGTAATGTCTTAAATTTCACGGTATTTGAGATATGACTTTTTTATTATTTAAGGAAATACCCAAAATGTACGCCTTAAAATCGTCGTAAAGTTTTGTTGTCGCTATACCGCATGATGATTTGTCCTTGTATTCTGTAATGTATTTTTTTAATTTTTTTCATATGAATTGTATCAAGTAAATATTTATTTATAATAAGAATACATTACAGAATACAAGGACAAGTCATTTTGCGGTATTGCAACAGCAAATAAAAAGTTATGACAGTTTGAAAGGCATGAATTTGAAAAAAAAATAAAATTCATATCTCAAATGTCCGTGAAACTTAAGACATTGCGTCTAAAAGTAACATAAGACCAAACCCCCAAAAAATCCTGTTGGTCCATGCGCCGAACATCCTATATTTACGTCGAACAGATATTATCACGAAATAGAGGACCGTGATCTTGTTGCTCAATGGTGATTATTCTAGCCAAGGTTTTCTAGACACGGTTTTAGCTTCGAGACGACCTCATCAATGCCATGGTCTCCATCTACTACGTAAAGCTGGCAAACATTCTTTCGTAATTATTTTAGTTTTACATAAAACAACTATCAGTATGTATCTTTCTAACTATATTTGAGAGTACCTATTATCATAATATGTTTTGAAACGTTTGTGTTATTTATTAACTGCAGTTTTACTACTTTTAAAATTCAATATATACTGTTCATTTTTCCTCTTTTATAAAGTCAATTGCATATTATAGTAAATTATAACCCGACCAAATTTAGTAGTATATCTTGACAGAGGCGAGTATATTTTAAAACAATACCTTTTAAATGAATGATAATATTCGTTATCATTTATCAAACATGATATCAGTTTTCTTGGCCAAGTGCAGCGGCGCATCGCGCGTTATCACGATAATATTGGGTTAATGAACCTCGACTATCTTTAGAATATCTCGCTTCAGGCTGTACACACACACATTTTCTTCTTTCTTTCTTATTACAAGTTGGTTAATGTAACAAAAGGTTATACATGTTCCTTTGGGTCCTTACATTGCAGTCCTTCCATTTTTCAAAGAATTCCGAATGAGTCCGCACAAAACCATCCAGGTATTTAAACCATCGCCTGCAAGAATTAAGGATCCATGTATTACAAATTGCACGTTTTTTTTTTGTATTCTGAAGGCTCTAATAAAATCGGCTTTATGAATATTAGTAAAAACATGCTATTTAAACAGTTTTATCGTGCCAAAATCTTGCACTTGTAGGTGTTTTAAACATATTACAAGTTTTATACATTGATCTTATGTTTATTAATGTTCGTCTATCATTGTTTTCGCATTGTTTCCTAGGAAAAACGCAAGTAAACTATTGTAAAAGTAAACTTGTACCAATCTATGAACTCATAGCAGTGCCCCCTGACAGGGTTGTTCATACGATCTAATTGTAACAAGTCGGAAAAAGAAAAACTTAAAATTTGAAGTAAAAAAGACGTACCTAATGGTAAAAAAATATATTTTAACCAATACATAATACGATAAAAATTGAAAATATAATTTGCTTTATATAATTATTTTGATTACAAATGAATCTGTATTCAACACAATTTTTTTTTTAAAAGAGTAACTACTGAGTTTCTTGCTGGTTTCTTCTCAGTGGAAAACTACCTCCCGAACCAGTGGTAGCTTCATTTGACATTCATAAGTGTTCTTTAAGGACCTAAACTGAATAAACACTTTTCATTTTCATTTTCATTTTCAATAAAGGATACAGCGTTAACACTTGTACTAGGCCTGTCTTTTTTCATTGCTAACTTAAAGTATGGTAGCGTTACGAACATTGAAATTCTTATCGTGTATATATTTAGATCATTTTCACTGGACCCTCATTTTGAAATGCGCCAATTCTTACGTTTTTGTGTCTCAGTTATATGAACTGTTATATAACCATTATGTCAACTGTCCAAAGAACGTCGATTTAGTTAGAATGCCAATTAAGAATGTCTACTACCAATTGAGACATAGTAATTAGTCTTTAACATGTTATTGGAAAACAAAAATGGTATTATAAAAAATATAGAAGAATACCAAGCATGCATAAATGTACTACTGAGACGCAATCAAGACAGGATTGGCGCATTTTAGAATAAGCTGAATTAGGACTCTGTTTGTGAGCTTAAAACATGAATAAAACACGAAAATCCCAACATTCGCCGATTAACAATTCAATAATAATAATGCAGCGCAATGAAACGCATCTTGCACCGTGTGACCGCTGTTTGTAGCGACACAACGTGTAATACGTCTGTCTCTTTCGCCCGCAGCTAGTTGGCGATGCAGGAGCAGGACGGCGATACTGAGCCGGCGCATCATGCGCGCCGGCCTATGAACGCGTTCCTTATATTCTGCAAACGCCATAGGAGCGTGGTGCGGGACAAGTATCCTAATCTGGAAAATAGGTAAGTTATATTAATCATTATCATCATCATCATCACCTTTCAGCCTTTGAACGTCCACCGCTGGACATAGGCCTCCTCTAATGTTTTCCATTTGTACCATAATATATATAAGTTGTATAAATAGGCTACTAGAAATAATAACTCGCACTGGGCCCGCGTGGACGACTAAGGCCTAATCACCCTATACGGGTAGGCTCGTGCCCCTCGGTCGGGACGCTTAATGAGCTTATGATGATGAAATAAAGGAATGGTTTTTCTGTGCTTGTAAATAGATACAATATGGGGTCGATGGGGTAAGAACGTCGGTGGCTCAATGGTGTGGACTGTTGCCCTCTTACCGGGAGGGCTGAGGTTCAAATCCCGCCACGTACCAATGTGTTTTCGAATTTTCGAAATTATAATATGTACGTTATCCGACGCTCTTACGGCGAAGGAAAACATCGTGAGGAAACCTTCACGCACGCCTGCAAAGAGATTCAAAGGTTGTGCGTGAAGTCGTCCAATCCGCACTGGGCCCGCGTGGACGACTAAGGCCTAATCACCCTATACGGGTAGGCTCGTGCCTCTCGGTTGGGAATTTTAATGAGCTGATGATGATGGGTATAGCGGCTAGGACGTTAAGTTTTTATTTTTCGGAATGACTTATCGCTGTTGGCTGCCGGTGGCCTTTACAGCTTCACCGGACAATTGGTGAGTGCAGATGGCTCTGAACCCAAAAAAAGCAACGACCCTAAGGTTGTCCCAGTGTGGGACGTGAACCTCTGCTTAGAGCGTTGCAAGGGCGGCTAGGTAAACCTAACCTAGTAAACACCCAGACCAACCCAAACGGACATATTCATGCACACAAATGTTTGTACTGCCCGGAGGTTGAACCCGAAACCCTTGTAATAGCCGAAGTCTCAATCATTACACTACATGGGTCGTCAGATTTTGTGGATGGGTATGAGCCTGACTCCCCATAACCATACTGTGGGAGAAGTGAGACGATATTGGTCGATTTATTTATTGGGAAAAACCCCTTGATGTTAACAAAGTGGTTTTCAAACACTTTTGATTAAAAAATAATATAAGACTTTTCATGTTTGCAGGTCTATTACCAAAATTCTAGGCGAGTGGTGGGCCAACTTGGATAAGGATGAGAAAGCTTGCTACACAGGTCTTGCTAAACAGGTAACATTAAGATTATACCATCGATATGTATGTTAACTATGTTAACCGCTTGTCCGGTTGGTGGACATATATAATACGACTTTATGGACCTAGACATATTTGCAGACTCAGGGTATTCTTTTAGGAGGAATGCTACGCGTGTTTTGTGATGCCATTTAATCAAACTTAAAAATCCCCATTGATATATTTAGTATCTTTGGTCGCTGGTGGAAGCTAGATGAGGAAAAGGGGGAGACCTATGTCCAGCAGTGGACTGCGATAGGTTGAAGAGAGAGATGTTTAAATACCTGTTTAATTACGACCTATTTGGTGTTGCGGTCGAGACGTCGGCTGCAACACCAAGGGTTCCGGGTTCGATCCCCGGGCAGTACAAACATTTGTGTGCATGAAAATGTCTGGTATGGTCTGGGTGTTTTCTATGTATAATATGTATGTATTTACAAAAAAATATATATAAGTATGTTTATCCGTTGTTTAGTACCCATAATATACAGGCTTCACGCTTAACTTGGGGCTAGATGGCGCTGTGTGAATGTCAGTAGATATTTATTTATTTATACCTACTGTTAACATTTGTTTAATACCTAATATGCCTACTAAATTAAAATTACATTCCCCGTTAACAATGCATTGAATACCTGAGGATAACGGTGTGGGCACAATAAACAACACAAATGTATTCAGTATTAGTTTTAAGGATTCATTGTGAGCTGTTTGTTATCCCAAATAAAATAAATAAATAACTTTTTGATGCATCGCAAAGATAAATTGATAGAATCTTTATAAGCATGAAATATTTACATAAATGGAAATAGGTTTACAGAAATGAGATTTCTTTATATAATTTGTTGTAGTTGATATTAAATTTTACTTGGTGGTAGACTCGGTACTGAGTCTAGGTAGGTACCACCGCAGTGCCAGATATCGTCCCTCGAAATAGGAGTGTTTTGTATTTCTGTTTCGGAATGAGGGCACTGTAGCTAGTAAAATTACCGGTTGTAAGAGACCTAACATCTATTTACTTGGATGACGGAGGGTTGACTACCTACTGTAATCAATTTCATTCGTTGTCAGGCGTATTACTTACCACCCAGTGAGCGAACTGACTGTTTCATTCGCTTAAAGATTTTTTTTAGAGCGTCGGTGGCTCAGTGGTGTGGACTGTCGCCTTCCGACACGTACAACTTCCCTTCAAATCCCGACACGTTCCAATGTATTTTCGAATTTTCGAAAAATATATGTACGTTATTCGACGCTCTTACGGTGAAGGAAAACATCGTGAGGAAACCTTCATGCACGCCTGCGAAGAGATTCGAAGGTTGTGTGTGAAGTCGTCCAATCCGCACTGGGCCCGCGTGGACGACTAAGGCCTAATCACCCTATACGGGTAGGCTCGTGTCCCTCGGTGGGGACGTTTAATGAGCTGATGATGATGATGAAAGATTTTTTTATTTTTGCATTTATCCATATATAAAATAGGCTATTAAAACAAAATATTTTCTCTTGTTGACAAAACCTATTTAGACCTGGACTTGTCGCTGATCTTTCTAAAAAACCTTTAGATTTTTGCATGTATACATAGTCAGTTGATGAAAATAACTTTTACTGGGAAGTTATTATTAAAGATATGTAGCTTCATTCTTCTTGGCTAATCTTTATTATATATTACTAGCTTTTGCCCGCGGCTTCGCTCGCATTAAATTCGGGATAACACGGTACTTTCATTTATCACTATACAAAGGATTTCCCCTCCCTCCAACTTTAAAGGTTTCGGGGTCAATTTAAGAATTTTTAATTGCAAAAAATATGTTATAGTGAGCTAACCTTAAAAGATAGACATATGCTGTCGCGGACTTTTTTGTAGACCTTTAAAAGGAGAACAATACTCTCATACATGACTTTTGTGTAACTTTAACCGTTTACGCAGCGTACGCAGCGGAAGCTCCAAGTATGAAAAAATACCCCCGATTTTGAAACATTTTTCATCACTGCTCCGCTTCTATTACTCGTAGCGTGATGATATATAGCCTATAGCCTTCCTCGATAAATAAGCTATCTAACACTGAAAGAATTATTCAAATCGAACCAGTAGTTCCTGAGATTAGCGCGGTCAAACAAACAAACAAACTCTTCAGCTTTATATATTAGTATAGATGGTGTGCGTTAAAGTTAATAACGTACTTTGTATTACAGTTGAGCCTAGTTGTTGTTACAACATCGTTATTTCTTGGTATTTGAGTCACTTGTACTTGTCGTTAGACTGATTTTATTAGTAATATTATTGTGAAAGAATATGTCTGATTTTTGCAAATGTAATGTTTCAGTACAAAGACGCCTTCTTCAGTGCCAACCCTGACTTCAAGTGGTACAAGCTACCGGCACCTCCGCTGCGCACCCTCTCGTCCCGGCCTAGAGAACACAACGAGAAGCAACTAGAGTCGCCCAACAGTGAAAACAACGACGCTGAAGTGGAGAAAACCAACAACAACTCCACAAAAGTAGACCTAAACAAGAAGCCAATAGAAGTATACGAGAATGACCCCAAACCGCTATCAATGTTCACCCCCGGCAAACTAGCAGACGAAGCCCAAATGGGGGGACTGAGCAGCCTCCTAGCAACTAAGACTGAAACTAAAACACTGAACCCCTACTATTCACCCCCCTGTCTAAAATTTAACGCGATCTCAACACCAAACGATTACAGATCTCACGCGATGTTGGAGAGGGCCAACACTAAAGGTGCGTGTAGGGAGGAAACAATACGCGAACTCCAGAACGCGCTGACTGAAACCACGAGGATATTCGAGAAAGAAGACTTCGACGAGGATAAGGGTATGTATCGGTACGTGTCAAACGACCAATTCACCAATCAGGATGTGATAGACCAAATAGTTGATAAGAGATATTCTAAAGACGATGACTACGGTTATCAGAGGAATTGGTCGGACGACGAGAGGAACCCGAGGTCGGGGCGGTCGTGCAAAGGGAAACGGTACCAGGAGTTTATGGCCGTGGGAGGGTTGATTGTTAATAAGAGACAGAAGAGGGACAACGATAAGACGCCTGACGAAGGTTACAGCGCGTCATGTAGCTGGGAAACTGCAACATCGCGCAGCGAAGATTCCACCGTCACGGACGACTCTAAACATGAGATCAGCGAGATCACAATCGAATGCGAAACGAAGAACGAAACGGAAGTGCCCGAGACGGACAACGCGAACAAGACGTTCAAAGCGGCCGATTTCGACTTGGACGCGAAGATCAGGGCGTTGCCGTCGCTGAGCCTGGAGAAGTTTCAGCAGAAGAAGCGCGAGAACAAACGCAAAAAGAAGACGATCAACATCAAGCCGAAATCACCGCAGATTGTGAACTCTGTGCCGAGGACGTACGCCGACGAGAGACGGGAGATGGCAGAGAGCTGGCGCGAGACGGTCATCGGAAGCCAGAAAAGGAAACCGCGCAAGGTAAGCATCACAAGGTTCGAATTCAAGAGTATGTATGACAACGGCGACTCGCACAAAATCAGTCCAGAAATCAAGATAGCCACGGAAGCGCCGTGCACTGTAGTCCAAAGTATGGAGCTCTGCCGTCAGCCCCCGAACAGCGTTGATCTATTGGCTCTCGCCACCCTCGCAGAAGTAGCTGCCAACACCTCGAAAATCGAAGGCTCCCCCCTTACCGCCAAAGCAAGCGATACCAACGCTTCCAAGGTATAGAATACCAATAAACTAGCCTTAAATATTCCAAATATTATTTACCTTATAATCAGATATTTATATATTAGAGATCAACTTTTACATGTACGCATAAAGATTAATACTATTGTACACTTAAATGTAGTTTTTATATATAAGATATAGTTTATTTATATAAAAATAGAGATATATGTATACTATATTGAGTCGGTAGGCTGCTGCATTCTGCTTTACTAGGTATAGTGAAACGTAAGAGTGATAGTTTAAACATCACATAAAATGAAGGCATAATGTATATTAATGTATTAAGAATATCAAATAAAAGAAGCGTACCTACCATAATAATGTTAATGATATTATGTTTGTTTATCAGAGGATTAGTTAACAAAATATCAGTGTTCATTATTATTAATATAACTATACTATTAATGTTGATCACAAACATCAATTTTGAATGCCAAACGTAAGTAGTTTATCATTTACATGTACGAAAATAACCTCATTTTGTATAGAGTTGTTTTAAATCGCCTTATAACTAGTATTGTCAAAACTAAAACACCAAATGCATAGACTGCATTGCATTTATAAGGTGGTTTCATTTTTTTTTAATCATAACATTGCAAATTATGTTTTGTATAATATATTTTTGTAATATATGTATTGGAGTGACATTGGATCACTTTTTATACACAATTTTTACTATACATGGCAACACTAATGGAACAATTTACTATAAAAGTAGGGTATGGTTAACTTTGGAGGTGCCTTGAATTAAAGATGACGCTATGGTTAGGTGAGGATAGCGGTGTTGCCATGTGCGCAAAATCGTAACGATTTAAGTAGATTTTAGTAGTTTCGAGAAGAATTGGTAAAAAAGTAACGAGGAATGATAATTATTTTTAGTCGCTAATTATTCTTAAATGCCGTTCACGGCTCTGATTAAATACGTCGTGAGTGTAACTCATTTTATTTTCTTTTGTGATAATAATTACATTAACTAATTTTAAAACAGCCAATCTAATAATTTTGCAGTCATTTTTATATTGTTTCATGAAAAAATTCCATCGGTAGTATTAAATGGGTGTGTTATTCTAGATTATTATCGTAAAAACTATTTTTAAAAATTTATGTTCTATTGGATGTTTAGATAATGGTAATAAATGGATCCTGCCCACATTCAGTACCTGAATGAGAATTTTATAAATTTAATATCACCGTAACACATCGCAATTGTTTTTAAGCCCTCGTTTTTAAGTTACGCACCATTTTCAACGCATATTATTTATTTATCGTTTACTTTGTTTTTGGAACAGTGTTTCTCAAATTGTTGTTCTTGTTTATACACATGATGGATTTTATGAATTTCTGTGATTTCTCTCCTATAATAAGGTGGATGGTTTAAAGCCTTCTTTGCAGGTCTAGTCTAGTGTGTAAGTAATTATAATAAAAATATAATGTTCATGTACTAAATTTGAGAAGTGCACTTATATTTTTTAAAGTTACAAAAGATGACACAAGCCATAATGTGACACGCTCATCCAAAGACCAAATGTATTTAGATTATAGAAGCTAGACTGTAGATATTGTATGTAATATTTAAGTGAATATAATATGTATATTTATATGTATTTTATAGTATTTTAACATATGTCAAAGATGACATTCCAAATGTCTAAATTATTTTAAACTCGTTTCGTATAAAAATATAAAATTGTTGCATTTTTTTTTGTTTTGATCATGTTCTCGCACAGCTTTTAAAATCAAATTGTTATTTTTTGTGTATAAAATTTTATTGATTGTTACGTTTTCTATAAGTGATGAGCTTTAGTGGGTTCCTAAAAAATTGTAAGTGTCGATATTTTGTAACATCACGTAGCAAAGGAGTTCTGAACGAAGTTCTTATGAGACATATTTGATTGCCTTGTCGATAATATCCTGTGTAGCCTTACCTGTATTTACATATTAGAATTAAGGCGAAACGAAATGGGGGCCAGTATGATCAGACGGGGTAATGCCAAGAGGAAAATGTTATTATTTAGAAAATATATTATATTGGAGTTTTTAAAATCGTTGAGAGCTTAACTATTTACAAACATAACTACAATCAATGATGAGACCGGTAGACATCCGTTTTTCTTTATAAACAATGGTGCTGGAAGATCTGTAAAAAATATTTTTAAGCATGGCCGACATTGCCTATTTATTAATAACGATGGCTGGTTGGTCCAAGTAGTTATTGAAAAAAGAATTATTATTTTAAGTTAGGCATCATTTTGTGCTGTGTAAATAGGTACATTTATATTTAATCATATTGAAAGTAAATAAACATTTTTACAGCACAAATTGAAAATGGATTTATTATAAGGAAATTTTTATGTTGTTTGAGAAACACTGGTCTAGGCTGTACGTTAGTTATACTGAAGTCGGTACCCAAAGTGTTAACCTATTTGTTTCCAAAGTATGTATATTGTTGAATGTTTTGTTACATACGAGCGCGGTTCAGTCTATATCCTTTTATTGTAGTAATAAAGTTTATTCATGAACCTATGTTTATTTGAATTCCTGTAGATTTAACTAGACAATAATTTTATTTGGACAAAGTTTGTTCTATCACAGTCTATTATACTAGCTCAATTACTATTACCATAAGCAATCACAGACAAACACAACATACACTAACAAGAATATGACCGTTACAGCGGAAAGCAGGGTATTAATATTATAAAAATAGAAATTCGATTTGAAAAGTTATGAGCTTTTCAAATCGAATTTCTATTTTTTATATTGAGGTCATCATCATCAGCTCATTAAACGTCCCCACCGAGGGGCACGAGCCTACCCGTATAGGGTGATTAGGCCTTAGTCGTCCACGCGGGCCCAATGCGGATTGGACGACTTCACACACAACCTTCGAATCTCTTCGCAGGCGTGCATGAAGGTTTCCTCACGATGTTTTCCTTCACCGTAAGAGCGTCGGATAACGTACATATATTTTTTTCGAAAATTCGAAAATACATTGGTACGTGTCGGGATTTGAACCTCAGCCCTCCCGATAGGAAGGCGACAGTCCACACCACTAAGCCACCGACGCTCTATTTGATATTTTATTATATTGAGGTATTTTAACATAATTTAACAGCGGCCAGTAAGATTCATACAAACCATTTTATAAAAACTAACGCACTTTGATATATCAAACAATGATATGTCACTTAGCCTTGTCCAAGGCTTTTTAACAAGTAACGAAATAAATCTCGGATCAGATAACAAAGTTTGCTTTGTGATAACACGTCATACGGTGCAGCCTGAAGGTCAGTTGTAGGGCAATAATAATATAAGATCTTTTTTAAACTAAAACACTTCAAATCAGACGAGAAATCATAAATACTGGAGTACCTCGGGGCAGTGTATGAGGACCTAGTCCTTAGTGTATTGTATCACTAATCTTCCCATTGCGTTTGCCATATTTTGAAGGTACCATAATGATTACATCAAAGGTATTTTATAGACAATATTTTAGTAGTACTGTTCTCATAAAAATAGAAGGCGGAACCTATTAACGTAAATAATATAATAATATTAGTTTAGCGCCTATATTGTTTCATAAGAGTTCATGATGTAAGTCTCTACCATTTAGCACCAGATATCCCAGTCCTCCACATTCCTGCTCCACCCTGGGCAGGCAGGATATCTGGAATATTTTCTTTAGTTGTTTTTTAAAACACGGAATAAGGGGGAACATTTTAACAAAGTTTTTTAGGTTGACTGGAGTACTTAACAAATTCGGGTCTATTATACCTCTCCAGAAAGGTAATAAATTTAATCGTTAATGAAAAGAAACTTCCAAAAGTTTAGTCGACACTGGTGACCGAAGACTTTGGACAAAGAATCAGTCTGGCAATCCAAAGGAGTAACGCTGCCAGTATTTTCGGAACCTTGCCGAAGGACTTCTTTTAATTATATTTTTTAGTTTTAATTATTTATTTTTAAGTGTTTAGGTGTAATATATTTTTTTTAAAGTGTTAATTATAAATAAACTAGTTTAAATCGTTAATGACGATGTACTTAGCTTACAATTTTTTTTTCCGTTCTTGGGGTGACTTTAATCCAAATTTAGTGATGTCATTTGTGACTATGTAGGTTACTGTTGAGTAGAGTATGCAAGGTGAGTGACACTAATCGCAAAAACAATAATTTGCATTTTTGTCAAATTTAGTGCTGTTCCCACCTGGGAATCATTTAATATGCTGTCGGTTTTCCGGGTTATCTGGACGCACAGGGTATACACTGCTTATTTGATATGGAGTGCACGCCACTGCCTCCCATAATGCAATGTGTGAAGGCCAAAAGTCTGCAGTGAACTCATTAAGTTGTTTGATTGACTAAAACAGTATACTAATTTCTTCAATTTTTTTACATTTACAGAAAAGTTGTCGTAGTCACCTTTTAAGCAGAAAATGCCTGTGTGAGGTATACAATGATATCATACAAAAGAAAATCAGATAATCATCTTGACTACGTAAATACCTATCAACTTCATCAGCTCACTAAACGTCCCACCGAGGGGAACAAGCCTACCCGTATTGGTTGTAGCCTTAGTCGTCCACGCGGGCCCAGTTTAGAATGCCCGACTTCACGCACAACTCATTTCATTTCAAAAAAGTTTACAGAAAATCAAAAGTTTCCGGATGATAGGTAATTCAGAAAACAGAGTTCATTGTCCTTCAAATAAAATAATACTTTATAAGCGTACAGGTATTATACATTATAATTGATAATGCCAATAAAACTAATGAACACATGTGTTCTACCAAAAACAACGTAGTTTTAAGAAATGCAAATAAATCCTTCATTTGATACTTACGTCAGTAAAGAGAATGCGTGACTCGGTAGGTAAGTAATATTTATTTTGGTTTTACAGTATTTGGATTGCTTTTTTTGATAAATTCTATTTATGCTTTTTTCAGATTTTTGTAAAGATCAAAATCTATGCGCCTGTAACGACCCTTGTGGTGTAATGGTTGAGATGTCAGCCCTTGCACTATGGGTTCGGGGTCCATCCCCGGAAAGTCCAAACACTTCTGTGTAGAACATGGCCGGTTTCCTCACGATGTTTTCCTTAACCGTAAGAGCATCGGATAACGTACATATATAAGTTCGAAAATTTTAAACGTTTTTGGTATTACGTGGCGGGATTTGAACCAGCGCCCTCCCGATCGGAAGGCAACAGTTCAGACCATTGCGCCACAGACGCTCTAAACAATGATTATTTTGTATAAACCACATAAATATTCATAAAGAGGTAATAAGAAAGGCATTCATTTTAATACAAAGACGTTGATCTTTACAAAAACGCAATAAAGATAACAGATAAGCGTACACAAGATTATGAAAAATAGTAACAAAGATACGGGGTTTAATTCCTTATATTGCATAAGTACAGCAAAATATTTCATACAATTACTTGTCAAACAAAACTACTTCATCGTGTCACATCATCATTTCAGCCTAACATGTCCACTGCTGAACGAATCATCATCATCATCAGCTCTTTAAACGTCCCCACCGAGGGCACGAGCCTACCCGTAAAGAGTGTATAGGCTATAGTCGTCAACGCGAACCCAGTGCGGATTGGCCGACTTTACGACAACCTTTAAATATCTTAGCAGGCGCGTGACTCCTCACGATGTTTTCCTGTACTTTGAGAACATCGGATGACGATGGATGTATGAATTCTAAAATTCGATAAGACATTGGTAAGTGGCGGTATTGAACATGCGTCCTCGAGATCGGAAGGCATCAGTCCAAACCACAGACATCAGAATATACATTAGACTGGACAAGCCGCCAAGTTTATATGCAGTCCCAGTGTCGCAATTTCTTTTCGGTTCTTACCTGTGAAAAGTTATTATATTTTTTGGTAAATTTACTGATTCATTACGATGATGGCATGTTACAATTGCACAGGATAGCATTTTGGAAAAAAAACGGTAATTTCTTCTAATATTCGTGCGTCTTGACTCTTCTCAGAGCGTAAACTGGTAGCCAGTGTATGCTCGTTGAGCTTACAGTTGTCGCACTTTAAACGCGGTTTGCCCCATCTCCTGTATTGGGAAATCTGTGGTCCAAACAAATGAGTTAACGATTTTATTACGATTTAAGTACGAACAAAATGCGTACAATCGTCATTAAGATTCATGATGACGCTGTCGTTGAATTTATTGTAGATAAATTCTTAAAACCTGTGCATATTATTTGACTATTATCTTGGTATTAACGTCATTGTATAATAATTGATTTTCTAAGTGTAGGTAGGTATATATGTACCAGTAAACATGTTCTTTCCTATCATTAACGATAAAAATTTCCTACGCATTACAGGTTCTTGCGTGTTTCATGCTAATACATTCCTATATAAAATTCTCGTGTCACAGTGTTTATAACCATATGGTTATAAACACTATAAGTGAGGCCGTTTAAGAGGATATCCTCTTAAACGGCCTCACTTCGTCATGATTAGCTTATTGTACGTCCCCAACGAGGGTTACAAGCCTTCCCGTATAGGGTGTAGAGACTAGGGTTGTTGCGAACATTTGCATCCGCATCCGCAAATGCAGAACTTCCGCATAGGTTTGGACATCTGCATCTGCATCCGAATTAATCAGTGCGGATGTTCATGCGGATGTGAATATTATGCAAGTAGCTACAAGAAAGAAATTGGACGAACCCGCGAGCCGGTCGCACGTGGCAATGACCAATGGAAGCGATTAGTAGTAGTTATTAGCTGCGACAGTATTAATTCGTTGTTTAATATAAAAATAAGTACTTATGTTGATTTCATTACAATAAAAATGTAAATAATTAAGTTATCATTGTTTTAATTCTTCATTAATTGATTTTATTTAAATAATATCTTAAACATTCGCATCCGTGGATATCAGCCTTCAATACTCCGCATCCGCATTCGCATCCGCGGATGTCAGCCTTCAAAACACCGCATTTGCATGAGAAAAAATCAGCATCCGCAACATCCCTAGTATAGACCTAAGCTCTCGCGGGCCCAGTGCGGATTGGTCGACTTCACGCATAACAAGGACAACAACGGAAGGCAAGGGTCCTCACCAATGAGCCACTGACGCTATAAACGGCTTGAGTTATTATTATAAAATTGTATATGCATACTCAGTAGCTCTGGGAATAGGCTAGTTCTTTGACCTATCGCAGTCCATTGCTGGACATAGATCTTCCCAAACGATAACGATGGACAATCCCCCCCCCCCTTTTTAACATGTGGTATTAAATAACAATCTTTTAAAGCACCGGCGCTCCATCCAGTCGCTTCCTACCACCACGACCCCGACCATCAGGTCACGCTATTCAGGCGTTCTATATTCCTTGGGACAAGAAAACCTAGGCGTCACTCTCGAAACTGGTCTCACCTTTGGGCCATCCTAAAGCAGCGCGCAACCGGGCTGCTACGTACTCGGGCGCCTGCATTGTCTAATGCACTCACGTAGTAAATTATCCCTTAGTAACTAGGTGAGAATCTACGCGGCGTGCATTAGACCCATAATGACATATACCGGTGTGATATTTGCACACGCCGCGTCCACTCACGTCCATAGGCTACAAGTCCTTCAGAATAAGTTCATGCGTAAAGCCACTGGAGCACGAGGTTCATCATCATCATCAGCTCATTAACGTCCCCACCGAGGGGCACTAGCCTACCCCTATAGGGTGATTACGCCTTAGTCGTCCACGCGGGCCCAGTGCAGATTGTACGACTACACACACAACCTTCGAATCTCTTCGCAGGCGTGCATGAAGGTTTCCTCACGATGTTTTCCTTCACCGTAAGAGCGTCGGATAACGTACATATATTTTCGAAAATTTGAAAACACATTGGTACGTGTCGGGATTTGAACCTCAGCCCTCCCGGTAGGAAGGCGACAGTCCACACCGTTGAGCCACCGACGCTTAATATCTATCGTGGTTCATACGTAATGTCAACCTTCATTTTGACTTAGGGCTGCCTACAATTTCGCAGTACTTACATATGGTAGGCTACCAAGCCTCGCAACACCCTAAGCCGAGTTTCGACTACCACTCTGGGACGACCTTAGGCTCGTTGTGTAAATTTTAAAGCTGAGAGCCATCTGCGAATTGCCCAGTGACAATGAAAAGGACCTCTGCGACCAACAGGGTAGTCAACTCGAAAAATAAAACGATGGTTAGGTGAATCGGCCTGCCATATCCCAACGAAAGTGGGAAAAACCCCAAATGTCTTTCACTAGGGATCCATATGGACATTCGATTCAACCCCTGTATCGAGCCAGTGATCTCAAATCAACGCTCATTTGGTATCTATCTATCTACTGACGTAAGTGAACCTAATTAGTAAAAATAATATAAAATTATTCATATACATACAAACAATCATTTAAATAGGCGTATAAAACTGTACTTTTGTAAAACCAGTTATAATTATTTTTTAAGTTGGGCACTGATGTCATCACAACACAACCAGGCAAGTGACAAGTGCAGATGTCTCTTCGAGTAAAACAATAACCCCATTTTGTTAAAGAAAAAGTATTAGTAGTTTCAGCCTTGAAATGTTTATGGAACTAGCTAAAGGTTATCCCATAGTTTTTTTATATCCTAAGTAAACGGGACGATCAGTGCGCTGACCTGGTGGTAAGTGATACGCCTGAGCATGACAGAAACAGTGTTGAAGGAAAGCAGGTAGTCATTATTTTTCCATCAACACTGCTCTGCGACCGTCACCCGAGACGACAGATGTCTCTTATACCCGGTAAATTTCTAGTGTGAAGAGAACCAAAACATAATATTTTTTATTTAAATCATTGATCCCAGGTACGTATTTTTTGGCTTGGGGTAGCTATCACTAAATATCAAGTAAACGAGAGCTCGTTTACAAATCAAACATAAAATTAAATATATTATGTTAACGTCGGTAGCTTAATGGTGTGGACTGTTGCCTTCCTACCGGGAGGGCTGAGATTCAAATCCCGCCACTTATAAATGTGTTTTCGAACATTCGAAAATATATGTATGTTTAACACTTAATGTTATATTTAAGTAACTTCTGGCCTAATCCTGTAACCCGAATAGTAGGTACATTAACACAAGCCCACAAAACAAAATCTATGTTAAATTAATATCACAACTTATATTGTGTCGGTGAGCGTCGGTGGCTCAATGGTGTGGACTGTCGCCTTCCTACGGGGAGGGCTGAGGTTCAAATCCCGACACGTACCAATGTGTTTTCGAATTTTCGAAAATATATGTACGCTATCCGACGCTCTTACGGTGAAGGAAAACATCGTGATGAAACCTTCATGCACGCCTGCGAAGAGATTCGAAGGTTGTGTGTGAAGTCGTCCAACCCGCACTGGGCCCGCGTGGACGACTAAGGCCTAAACACCCTATACGGGTAGGCTCGTGCCCCTCGGTGGGGACGTTTAATGAGCTGATGATGATGATGATGATGTGTCGGTAGGTAGTAGTAGAACCTAGCTACTTCGAAAGAAGTTTGAAAAGTTTCAGTAAAGTGAAGCCCCCATTTTGTTAAAACTTTTTGTTATTCACCACTCTGTTGGTATACAACTTCCCCGGGCAAGTGGTAAGCGCAGATCTATACTAATATATAAAGCTGAAGAGTTTGTTTGTTTGAACGCGCTAATCTCAGGAACTACTGGTTCGATTTGAAAAATTCTTTCAGTGTTAGATAGCTTATTTATCGAGGAAGGCTATGGGCTATACATCATCACGCTACGAGCAATAAAAGCGGAGCAGCAATGAATATATATATATATATATCCTGGTAACAAAGAGATATATATATATATATATATATATATAATATATGTTTTCGTTACCGGGAAAGTGGATGGTTCCACTTTCCTGGTAACGAAAACATTTTGTTATCCCGAACTTAACACAAGTATTTCATTTTAAACCTAATTGCCCTTTACATTTCAACTACAATGAAGATCTTATGAAGATATAGGAATTAAAGTTGGGCGGAGGATTCCTATGAAATATATATATATATATCTTATTATCCAAATAATTATAATTTAAATGAAGTGGTACCATGTTATCCCGAATTTAATGCGAGCGAAGCGAATGGCAAAAGCTAGTATTATAATAAAGAAACAAACTTTATTGTTAAAACATTGGATTTATATTTGAAGAGAAATGTGGAAAAACTTTCGACTTCTATCACCATGTTATTTACTTGTATTAATACCCTATTCTTCACAAAATAATTGTCAATTTACATAAAGCCAAGGACGTTTAGTTGCATACTTATTTAACAAACAAATGCGAGCATAAGTATGTTTTATATATGATAGTGTATTAAACCAATTCAGTTGTCTGAAAAACTTTGTGATAAACAGTCATGGGTCGAATAGTGTTTGAAATTAACGGTGAGGAGTATTCAGGTAGGTAACTGAATAAGCTCGCATTTTCAGAGCCGGATTTAAACTTATTTTCCCCTGGACAAACGAAAACTCCATTTTATTTTCAGTAGCTATTGAAATAATCAAATATTATTATTTCAAAATTTTGAGGCAATTTTTGTTTATAACATTTAGATTTGCCAAATATTTAAGTTAAATTAATCATATTTGTCAATTTTAGAAACACAAAGCAAAGTTTTATTCCCTTCCTCATTTTGCCGCCCAAAAAACATTTGCCGGCCGTGACACTAGCCCCGAATGGCTTTAGTATACTTAAATCCACGACTGGGTATTTGTATTTTTATTGCCTCCGTGGTCTGGTATTTGGGTTGAAATCGCTACATACTCCGGAGATCGTTGGTTCGAATTCCAAGTGGAGACCGCATAGTGAAAGACACTTTGTGTTAACTTTGAAATGCGCTTATTCGTAATTGTGACCCAATAGTAAAATTTTCCACTCATTCGTAATGTATATGGATTTTAGTTGGAAACACCATTAGACAATTCATTCTACTATACAATTATCATTTTAAACCATTAAAATAAGAATACGTACCTTTACAGTTGGATTGTCAAGATTTTTATTTTATTTATGATAGGCTTGCTCTTGAGCACAGATCCTAGTGGAAGAGACGTGCTCTAAGATGGAGCGATTTCAAGTGCCAAATTCAAAAATAATTTATTAAGTGCGGCCTTTTTTTTCAAATTATGCATTAATTACATTATAAATATATGGCGGTAACCGCCTGTTCTCCGAAGTGGGACTTTTTTTAGTGCTAATTGTCATTTGGCACTGCTGGATAGCGTATTTCACCATAAAAGCCGTATCCCTGGAATAAAATGACGAATATGGTGATTTCACCAAACCATGTGTGGTTGGGATATAAGCTAAAACACTATTGATTCCGGATTCAATCTCTGTCTAGTAAAACATTTGTGTGCATGAACATTGAACATGTCTGGCTGTATTGGTCTGGGCGTTTGCAATTTTTTTATGTTACTAATTATACAAGACGGTCAGGACGCGCACCTGATGGTATGTGATACGCCTGACTATGACAGAGCGGTATTGAAGTGGACATTCATCTGCTACCCGTCTCCTTAACTGGTATAAAAGGATATTATTGAATAAACCTCCTTGAAAATGTATTTTTCTAATGGCTGTATGTGCAAACAACACATATCTTTATTTCTTCTTTCAAATAAAGCTATGTGTTGTTTGCAAAATCATAAAGCTATATTTAAAATAATACTCGTAAGAACATAGAATATGGCACAGAGCCGATTAAAACAATAAAGTATCAATTTCATAATGTGTGTGCTATTAATGATAACTTACCTTGAAACCGAATTTATTAATTCTTTTATATACATTTACCCAGGCACCCATTTTAATTACATGTTTTAAGTCTATGCACCAGTTTAAACTTTATATTTGTTGTTTTTATCTTAATAGTAAAATTTATTTAGTCACTTACCACTTATTCTTTTGGTAAAATAAACATTGTTCACTGTAAATGTAAAGTTTTACAACTACTGTTTCTATTTACATTATCATACTTTCGTAAATATATCGCTGATCTTTATAACTTTACAGGTTCATTAGGCATTCGACGTCATTGACTCTAACAAATATTGTATGTAACTAACTGAAAGGTGTCCAAGGCCCGTATTGCAGAACGCGACTCAACGTTGATCTGTACTTGAATTGAGCCAGAAGGGGTTAGCGCTGTATACGATAAATATCGGCATCCCTTTCTTTCTCTTTTTAAGTTAACATCGATGCTTGAGTCTCGTTCTTGAATACGGGCCTAAGTCTCGAACTTCGGATAAGGGCGTAGCAGTGGTAAATACATAATATATTTGGGTAGAAAAGCGAACCCTATTTGTCTATTAAACAACTTATATCCGACGACCCATGTGGTGTAATCGTAGGTAATCCCACCTAAAGGAAAAAATAAAGCGAATGGACTAAAATAATTGCCGTGATATGAATATATTTTGAAATATCTGTACGTTCGTGTATATTTACAGGCCAGCTTACTCATTTCGAATAAGTTTTAAAAATATGAAATATGGAAAAGCGCCAAAACAAGTATTAATTTATTATTTTTGTTCTAAAATAATCATTTTCATCACTACATTGCCTTCCATCCTATCAGTAAATATGTATGGCTTGGCTGTTTCATTACTTAATTTAGATCAGAAACTAAATATTTGCATCAACTCTACAACGGTAGCGAACCGGCGAAGCCTTACATAATATCACAGATAATATACCTATACTATATAATATGTAGAATTTGTTGAAGTAAGGGTCGGTAGAGTAAGGTCTTGTACATTCAGAAGCTTAGCTCTGTATGAGATCTGATATCTATTTCACAGCGCAAAACTTATGTGGTCGTATTGCCAACATTTTACATGAAATGTTTTAGTGGGATTTGGTATTTCGTACAACTTTATAGTTCATGGTTCAAAATGGTAATAATATAGTAGGATGAATTTTCTAACGAACGAATGAGTGCAACGTTGTACTATCGAGACACAAAATCTTATTAGCGCAGTTTAAAATAAACAGAATTGGAGCCATTAAAGCTAAGCAATGTTTCCAGCCTATATTTTTTTCCTCTGCAGTGAGTGATGGCGAAGAATACTCCGGGATGACGTTAGTGGACTATTTACGCATGAGGGCAGAACTCCGAGGAACTAAATACATGTGCCGAGAGGGCGGTTGTGGAGCCTGCATCGTCTCAGTCGTGATGAGCCCCGGAGACACTCCTAAGGCTGTTAATTCGGTAAAATCTAATATAAAATCTCGTGTCAAGTGTTAGAAGCTGAACTTTTTCGAAACGGCTCGACCGATTTCCGTGAATCTTAGCGTGCATATCATCTACGGTGGAGAATCGGATTATTTTTTATGTTTTCGCCAATTTCTTGTTTTTATTGTTTTATTATACAGCACACAATATGCATACAACTATTTTTTTAGTTAATAATGTATATGGCAACACAAAGTAACAGGTCATCTACTATTATATAAAAATTAACAACTTCCTATTTTGGTTAATTTAAGAAATACTTCTAGGATGTTGCTTGATCACTCATAGAAGCGAATTCCGAGAAATGGACAAAAATATGTAGCTGTATTGTGTCTAAAATATTGACCATTAATACGGGTAGGCTCGTGCCCCTCGGTGGGGACATATAATGAGCTGATGATGGAAGTATATTAATTCCGTTGTTGAAATATCAATCATGTTACCATCCAACTTCGACAGTTGTTCATAACATAATATTATTCCTTTACAGTGCTTGGTTTTGATCACGCAATGTCACGGATGGAAGATAACAACCATCGAAAAAGTGGGGAACAGAAAAGACGGCTATCACGTGATCCAAAAAACATTTGCAGACAATCACGCTACTCAGTGCGGCCATTGTACACCGGGATGGATAATGGCTATGTACAGGTAAGTTCATTATCGGTCTATTACGTCCCACTCCAAGGAATAGGCCTTCCCACACATGGTCACGGAAAGAAGACACATCATGCGGACCCAATGCAGATTCGTGGATGTTAACATAGACTAGTATAAGATTGTAGTCGGGACCGAAGGCTTAATGTGCCCTGGAAAGCATGGGATCATCAATCTTTTCGAACAATCAGGTGATTCAGGCTGCAATGTCCTTACCAAACTGGGAAAAATCCCACAGACTTTCACTATGCATTATCTCCGTGGGATTCCAATCCAGGGCCTCCGGATCTATTATCCAGCGCTCAGAGCACTAGACCTCGGAGGCAGCTTAGGTAAGTTATCCACTTTTAATGATAATCACTGCAAAAATCGGAACCTTATTATCAAAGGTAATACAAGTAGTCATAGTATCCATTAACTGATGTTCAAATTTTTCATTCTTACACCAATATTCATTCTAATAGGAGAAATAAATAAGTGCAATGTAGGTAAGCTATATTTATAGAAAAAACACTCCTGATAAATGATCACGATACCTAGAATAATAATAACTATGATTGTTTTAATATTGCAGCCTTGCACAAAGCAAAAAGGGCATGACTCAGCTGGAGTTAGAAAATTCATTTGGCAGCAATATCTGCAGATGTACTGGGTATAGACCTATAATGTCTGCAATCAAAACTTTCGGAAGTGATGCAGAAAACTCCAAAATAGTTGATATAGAAGACTTGTACGTTTGCAAGAAAACGAATAAACCTTGTAACAAATCATGTGGCGATGAAGAAGACTGGTGTTTCTTACCGAGTAAAATAAGTCTTATGCGGAAGAACCTTTACAGGTTACGTTTAAGGATGAAAAAAGTGGTTCAAAGTTACGGATCGTGATCAAATTTTTGATATACTGCGCAAAGAGGGGAGCGACGACTATATGCTAGTGTCTGGAAATACTGCAAGAGGTGAACCCCAATAATAATTATTAGCAAATTTTTATTTTAAAGAGAAAAAGGAACCCCAAAAATTGCATCGATGTTTAGATATAAAAAACAATCAAATTTCTCGTCTTATACATATAATACGTGTACTGAGTTTTATTTTGTTATTCTACTTCCTACTTAATGTGTGAATTCAAGATAATAGTTTATTATCTCACGTTAGCACATTTTAATTACCTATACGTGCCGTAAAATATTCAAGATTAACATTTTCCAGGTGGAAAAAATAGTTTTTTTAACTTATAAATTCGTCAAGCTGAATAATATTAACTTTATCAAATTTTATTTGCAGGTGCCTTTCCAATAGACGAATTTCCTAATTTATTGATAGATATTAGTGGCGTTTCTGAACTAAGAGGTTATGAAATGGATCAAAATTTAGTAATACGAGCCAATAATACGATAACGGAACTGTTAGATATACTAGATACTGTATCTAAAGAGGACAATTTCAATTATTTGACGAAATTACATGACCATATTCAAAAGATTGCTCACATACCTGTTCGGAATGTAAGTTTCATCAATAATCCTAATTAAAAAATATTGAATAATTCTCAAAATAAAAAACCAATGGACTTATCGAATTGTTTCATGGATGAATGTTGTTTTCAGTTGGGATCGATCGCAGGGAATTTGATGACCAAACACAAGCACAACAACTTTCCCTCGGATATTTTTTATTGCTTACAACAGTGGACGCATACTTAAACATAAGTATGTTATACATTTTCTAAATATACATAGGTAATGTTCGATTACAAAGATATTTATTTGAAACCTGATTTTTCAGTGGACTCTCAGGGCACTCAACAGCGAGTGCCAATGGAAGAATTTCTGAAGTTGGACATGAAGGAAAAGCTAATTTACGAAATATTGCTCCCGCCCTTGAGTAACAAATATAAATTAGTAACATTCAAGNCACATTTTTATTAGATATTTATTTTACATCCAAACCAATTAAAATAGCTGTATCGACGTGATGTTATTAAAATACTAGAAAATATAGCTGAAAAGGGAATAAATGAAATTTTCTAAGTAAGTAATTGGCTTAGTTTTTTAGTTTATGTTTATTTCTTGGATAATTTGGATAATGGTAACGTAGATACCTATGTTATTTATCCTTTGTTATGAATAATAACCAGTGATAAATCTGCAGATAGACAATTTTAATAAATAAATATCCACTGACATTCACACAGCGCCATGTAGCCCCAAGTTAAGCGTGAAGCCTGTATTATGGGTACTAAACAATGGATGAACATAAATATATATATATATTGTAAATACATACATATTATATATAGGAAACACCCATACTATTACTAACAGACGTGTTCATGCACACAAATATTTGTACTGCCCGGGGACCGAACCCGGTACCCTTGGTGTAGCAGCCGACGTCTCAACCGCTACACCAAGTGGGTCGACAAATTGAAATTTTAATTCATTTTTTTTCAAAACGATAATAATGAAACTATTTTTTCACATTTAGGCTCTTCTTACTCTGTGTCCAGCTGATCAACTGAATCCCCGCTATCAATCGGGCACAAAAAGACTTTACGATTCAAGACCGGTGTCGAAATCAGAACAAAATTTTCCAACCAATGCAAGTCTATTCCCTCTAAACCAGCCGATACAGAAAGTGGAATCCATGGTAAGAATACTATATTATTTATACTGTTATGTAATTACGATCCAATGGCACAAGTATTGGAAATATGCCGTATAAAAGTAAAAGAGTTTATCGGACAAGTGGCGCTGTTTGCTCCCACCCCTAAATTCTGTTGGTCTTAAAACATTTTGTTTTTCATTTGTATAAATTTAGTAACCACAGTAACAAAATTTGCGTAAATAGGCATGATTCTTCCTTTAATCCTGTTTGATCATGATATTTGTTATAAAAAATTACAGATGCAATGTTCTGGTGAAATAAAATACACAGATGATATGACGGCACAACCTCGTGAAATCTTCACTGCTTTTGTACTGACTACGGTAGCACAAGGAAACATTGTATCTATAGATGCTAGTGAAGCATTGGTAAGTACGCTTGTAATTCTAATTTAGTCTTTTCAATCCAATTCCAATCTGTTCAATTTGGTTGCAACCGTAGAATATTTCTTGTTTTAATTTTATCACCGAATTTTATTTCCCCATAAGAAGATTGAAATAGAAGTAGTGATTAAATTGACTCTTTTTGATATTTATATTGATTTCTAAAAAATTTAAACCCTTTAACAGCCAGAGACACCTAAAAGCGTCACCAACAATGTCTGTTTTCCTGGTGGGCAATGGTTTTTTTTTAAGTTAGAATTTTACCAGCACATCCGCCTAACCAATAAATGAATCGAATAAATGAGAGTATTCATCGATACAATTAAATTTCTTATTAAGGATAAGCGAGAGCTCAAAATAATTAGTTTTCAATTATTCGTGTTACTTTAGGATCTTTTGATTATTACTCAGTACGATTACAGAAAATACCTGGAGTAATCGCATTTTATTCAGCCAAGGACATACCGGGTGAAAATTCCTTCATGGTTTTGGGCTTAGTTGTGTTTATAAGACACGAAGAAATATTCTGCAGCGATAAAGTTGGTTATTACAATCAACCTTTGGGAATCATCGTAGCTGAAACAACAGAAATAGCTGAACGAGCTGCTAAAAAAGTGAAGGTCACTTACAGTAATGTTAAACAACCTGTCATTGACGTAGGCGATGCAAGTAAAGACGCAACTAGAACAACTTTGTTCCTGCCAATTCCTAACATAGGACGGGGGCTATTTGTGTATAAAGAATTCCAGTCAACGTATAGAACTCATGGACAGATGCACTTTTGTATGGAATTAATGGCCTGTTTATCAAGACTAATGGAAGAAAATATTGAGATTCACGCCTCCACGCAATGGAAAGATGGCGCGCAATACGCTGCCGCGCAGTCATTAAAGTTAGACCATAATCGGTGAGTTTGCATCCCAATATTTGGTTGGTTTTTTAAATATTTAATTATCAATAAATGATGAAAAAAGTATAGATTCTTGATATGTTCACAAAACAATTGAAAAAAGTGTTCCGAATGCAGCGACAGCACACATACACATATTTCCAATGAGCGTCCATTTATCTAAACAAAAAGCCGACAACTGTATTATCTTTGGCGGTTCGTTTTTTAAGGCACGAGTGGCGTATATATACAGAATATCATTGGTATCAATATACTCGTACATTGGGTCCATGAACTATTATTGACTACGTCAATTTCGTCAAGAAAATTGCTGATGTTTCTTTAGCCATCCAACTTTACTGCTAAATCGTTCATTACTTTCATGTTTTAATGTCTTCCCCGTCAGATTTACTTCAAACATTTCATTCTTCTTCAGAGTGGAGGTATACACAAGGCGCCTTGGAGGGGGATTTGGTTTAAAAATAACCCGGAGTAATTGGGTAGTTGTGGCTTGCGCTCTAGTCTCATATTTGACAAACCGCCCATGTCGCTCGATACCATCGTTTTCGCAAACCGCAAGAGCTATTGGCAAACGGATGTCCTCTATTATGAATGTTCAGGTAACAAACTCATTCTGACCTGTATACAATGTACGGAATGCGTTACGATTTAACTTTATGACAGCATAAAACGGGCTCTTACTTCCATTTTGCTTAACTTCGACCGAAGCAACGATAAACCTGCCTGCATATGGTAATTTGCATTGCTCACGTTTGATATTTGATATCAGTTATAACACTAATTTTGATTATAGCAAGTTAAATGAAACGATAAGGACTTGTCAAACTGCACTGCAACATCACTGATGGTTATGATCCAATCCTCTTTATGAACAAGAAACCTTCATAGTTTTAAAAGTCAAGAACAAGATAATATGATTATCACAGATTAATTAGTGATTATTGACCTTTCCTATGTTTTTAGGTACAAGTTGACCGAAAAGGATTGATACAATATTTAAACTGCGATCTGTATGAGGACAACGGGCACATCGTGAGCGAACTATTGGGCATTCACGCGCTCTCGCACAATAATTGTTACAAGAGACTATGGTGGAACTACAAGAGTTATGACAGCATCACTGATAAGGCCAGAAATACGTATTGTCGAGCACCAGGTTATTTGTTTGTTACACATCTCAAACATTTTTTTTATACTGCAACCATTCGTATACAATGATTAACGATGTTCATAGATTACTATAGGTCAACTAAAACCTTCCTCGTTACCAGGTACTTTGGAGAACCTAACTTTCTCTGAAACAGTAATGGAGCAGATTTCGTACGAACTATCATTGGACCCTTACGACGTGAGAATGACCAACGTAGACATGTTGCTATTTAGCGATATAAAGGTAATGGGTGAGGATTTGAAAAAGAAGGCCCAATACGACGTAAGAAAAGCAGAAGTTGAAAAATTCAACGCTGAGAATCGATGGGTCAAACGTGGACTTCGGTGGGCGTTTATGAAATACTTCCCACTATGTCCAAACGGCTTCGAAGTCAGCGTCAGTATTTGCCATGGTGATGGATCCGTTAATATAACACATTCAGGAGTTGAAATGGGCCAAGGTATTAACACAAAAGCAATACAGATCTGCGCCTACTTCTTGAAAGTTCCAGTTGATAAAATCAAAGTTAAAGCGGCCAACACAATGAATACACCAAATAGTTTGATGACAAGCAGCAGTATTACATCGCAAGGTATAGGAATGGGCGTGGAAAGTTGTTGTAAGAAACTTCTTGCTCGATTGGCCCCACTCAGAATCTTGTTACTGAATCCGTCGTGGCCTGACCTAATAAAGAAGGCACATGGAACGAAAATACCTTTAACTGCGCGCCATTATGTGAATGATTTATTGTCACCAATTTTCAATGCTTTCGGCGTGACACTAAGTGAAGTGGAAGTGGACATTCTGACAGGAGAAAGTCAAGTCCGACGGGTGGATATACTAGAGGATGTAGGACAAAGCGTCAGCCCGCAAATTGATGTTGGTCAAGTAAGTTAATTGTACTTTTCTAGGACTGACATAAACTTTTAAACGTTTAACCGCTCCAATTTCAGATAGAGTCTTAAGTACAAGTAGTTAGTCGAATTAAGTATAACTAGTTGTAATTCCGATTTGATTGTTTTTTTTTCTGTCCGACACACAATACAATCACAGTTTCAGAATAGTTTTATTTCGTTTTTATGTAATTCATTCAGTTCACTATTTCTTTGGCTTTGTTTGCAAGTTTTAAAAGGAGCTTTGTTGCTATACTTGCTGTGCATTCAAAACGTACTTAAACGTAAAAGTGTCACTATAAACGAGTATCTATGATGAGAAACTGCCCCTTGTCCAACGTTATAATTCTTGAATTCAGTATAACGTCATTGTTTTTTTATTACGTAACCCATATCGTCAACTACTGAAATAGGCCTACTATACCTGAATACTTTCACAATTTGAAGTCTTGAACCATTATGAAATGTTTTGATTTTAGGTTGAAGGAGCTTTTATAATGGGCATGAGTTTCTGGATGTTTGAAGACCTTAAATATGATTCTGACACAGGCGAAATCGTCACAGATCGTCCATGGAGTTATCATGTGGCACAGTGTAAAGATATTCCACAAGATTTTCGGGTCAGTTTTCGGGAAAAATCCTACAGCGCTCCAATTGTTTTAGGCGCCAAAGGTTAGTATAAATATTTTGCAGAAATAATTCGTTCAGATAAAGCGAAATGAAAGGATGCATTTATAAGTTGTGATGGAGGATAAAAACAGATTAGGACTTATCCTAAATCAGTTTTATTCGTAGCAATTATGATTGAAGATTGGGAACGTCAAAATTAAATGACTCCGTTCTCGACTCTTCTTCAACCCACGCTGTCTTATGTCAAATGTTAGCATTCCACTTTGAAATCTCATATTTATCTATTTTTGGTGATCTATCAGTTTGTTTGCTTTTAAATCTTTCTTTCAAAAAGTAATTTACATTAAAACTTAATGTGCGAATTTACTAAAAAACAATAATTAATATACGCGATTTAATTCGATAAAACTGGTATTGGTTTTAATAATTTATATAAATTGTTTATAGTTACTGGAGAACCAGCTGTTTGTATGGCCATATCTGTGCCTTTTGCCATGAGACAAGCAGTGCAATCGGCAAGACTCGATTCAAACAAATCGGCCTCACCGTGGTTCGACGTCCGTAAGTATTGAAACAATAAAACTATAATAATACAATAATGTTATGAGGATTTCTCTGTTAGTATTTAAGTATTGTATAAATACGGTAGTGAACTTGACGACCTTGCAATAATGACATGATATTAAAATTAGCGCAAACGAAAGAATTCGTTAAATGTAATTTTCCAACGAGACATAAAAATAAAAGTTTTTTTTTTTGTAAAGCATAGGTTGAATGAAACGCATACTTAGGTTTTAAACCTATTATATTGTATTTGCCTATCACACTTAAACTTCATTTTTGTTTCATCTCAAGGTGCTTTTGAAGCGTCAAATACGAATATTTTTTAATGACTCAACTATTTAACGTAACGTATTTATCACGTATTATTACAATACTTTGTTGCGTTTGTATATTGTTTTCAATTGTTTTTACTTTTATAGATGGAGCCTTCACTACTGAAAAAGTGTGCCTGCTGGCTGATACGAAACTAGAACATTTTAAATTTAACTAGGATAAAGATAGTAAGAATAACATAAAATACCAAATGGGGCGATGATCCAACTTTAAAAAAGATTTCGGTCACTACCAACAGGTAAAGCGTGAGTTGAAGTACAAACTGACTTAGGATAAAAACGCGAAATCAATAATTACGGATTCTATCCGTATTTCAAAAACGAGAGCAACTTACGACGATCATAATTTTTTATCGCAATATAATTGCTAGATACCTTATTTTACAAAGTTGTAAATTTGTTTTGTTAGTACCTAGTTAGAGAAAAAGATGAATTAAAACTAAATTTAGACCTTGAAGTCGATTTATCAAGTAATATGCAAGCTATCGTACTTGCTTTGTTTTCCTTTCCGGTTGATTAACATTTTATGTAGTTAAAATTAAAATGACGTAAATCATTGATTTTAAACTAGTTCATTATCTGCATGCTCTGTATATACTGTTTGTTTTCCTGAATTTTTCCAAAACCAATATACCTGCTTGCGAAACGAGTCTGTACTTGTATAATTAGATTACTGTATCTTCACATGTGAATTGCAAATTGTAGTTGTTAAAGTGTTTACGTTAGGAAATTTATTTGATTCGCATTTCTGTAACTTCCGATCGAGGACAGGTACGATTCAAAAATGTGGCTTTAACTGACTTGATCGAGTAAAGTTTGTGATAAAAACAAAACACGCCCAATCGGCGGAATGGGAAAATAATTTTCGCTCTTCTTACCAATCGGAGAACCGCTCGCAGGACTGGGAATCACCAATTTTTGTATTCTTTTAAACAGACTATTTTTAACAGCACAACCGTTCATAACTAAACTTGACTTACTCAATAATTGTTTACCATAATTTCCACGCTTGGAAGACAGTTTGAAGATATCAGTACGTTATGAAAAGTTAGGTTAAATGAGAGAATACTGTTACCTGTTTTCTTCCAAATGTTACGTCACCCGAGAGAAGACTAGGAATGGTGATATTATAATCTGTCGTCATAAAAATATGTGAAAAATAAATGATATTTTCTTATTCAGAAGGAGGACGTAAAGTACTAGTAAATAAATGAAGGGGACCAATGGAGTAGAGAAATATGGTATACAAGAGAATTCTTTATTCTTTATTTATTTGTTTGCATTGCATCATATATGTAGCAGATGGATGTCAACTGCTTGGGATCGGCCCGCGTGGAAATCATTAGGGGAGGCCTTCTTTCAGCGGTGGTCATAATTAGGCTGTAATGATGATGATGATGACATATGTATTTCATAAGATCTTACATTATTGGGTTGTGAAAATATTTACCCTGAAAGGGCTTCGCAATTTCACATTTACATAAAATTATACCTCCATAAAAATATTGATTTTGACAGTAAGTGCATTCTGACCTTTTTTTATGTTATAAGTGTGCAGGACGGTCTGGACCAGTGGTTCCCAAACTTATTTTGTCTACTGCCCACTTTGAGAATAAATATTTTTTTATCGCCCCCATTTTTTCATCTATTTAAAAACCACTATAACTTCAAATTGAATTATTTAATTATTGTGACCTATATATGTATATTAACTAGAATACGACTAACGAAACTTAACGAGAATTCTAAACGAAACTTTTACTATAACCCGCAACTTGAAACCTGAGCGCAGTAGGTAACATACAACGGCGCTTAAGGTATCAAGTTAACTCTTACGGGCTCCACCTGCCAATAAGAATGATTATTGAAACGCAACTTTTTAGTATTAAAACAGAGTATCTTCTATTAAAAATATAAGTAAAATAAAAAATAATAAAAAATTTAAAAAGCCCCCAATTTAAAAAACAAGAACTTAAGTAATTTATTTCCCTTTAAAAAGTAAGAAACTTAATGTTAAAGCACCTAAGAATCTATTAATAATTCTAAAAAAATGTCGCGTTGGGGGTTTATATTTTTAACTTTTTAAAGGGAAATTACTTAAGTTCTTGTGTCGGGGGTTTTTAAAATTTTTAATTTAATTTTTATTTCATACTTTTTATAGGTAGGTTAGGTTAAGTTAGATTTTAGTATAAAGACAGACACGTCAAACTTATAACACCCCTGTTTTTACTTACTTACTATTGTAATGTACGAATCATTTCCTTTCATTTGATACCCCATTCGGGCATATTTGCAAACAATCGGTTTTTCATTCCCACTTTCATCCCCTATATCTTATAAACGGCTTAACCGATTTTAATAAAACATAGCTAAGAACACGTTCGATTAAATGACCATTCAAATAAAAAAAACTAAATCAAAATCGGTCCACTCGTTCGGGAGTTATGGTGCCACAGACAGACACACAGACACACAAACACGTGAAACTTATAACACCCCTCTTTTTGCGTCGGGGGTTAAAAACTAATGTGAAGGATGATTCTGATGCTGTTTAATAAGTTTGTTGAATTCAGGTTCCAATTTACTCAAGAACAGTCGCAAGTCACCACGTTCGGTAACAAGCAAACGATTTCGCTTTTTAGTAAGCAGTGTTGTCACAGCACTAAATCCACGTTCACACAAATATGACGATGGGAATGCTATCAAGAATCGTTGAACGATTGACCACAATCCAGGGTACAATTGCGGGATCGATTTTTGTAGCCAAAATTCTTGGTAACCATTTTTGAACTTTATTTTTATTTCTCCTTTGTTATCAATTCTATAAGTTCTTCTTCCAGCTGAGGTGACATTGCTGTGTTGACATTTGAAAACGGATCCAACACCCAGTCTGGTATTTCCAAGTTCAAAATGTCCTGGTATCGTTCGGTGAAGTCAATGTGGAGGTTTTCTAAATGTTGACAGTAGGCAAACAATTCGTCGTTACTGCATGCTACTGATAAATTTGGAAAATTGTGAAACTCACATGTGCACAGATTCTTTTTGTGTAGAAGCAGTTTGGCTGCGAAAGCAGCAACGACGTTTTTTATTTTAATTAAATTGAGTTTATCGCCTTGCAGTTGGAGGTTCATGTCGTTGAACAATTTATAGAGGTATGTCATGTAAGCTATATAATTTTTTGATGTTATGAGCTTGTCGTGCAATTCTGTATCTTTAGTTTCCAAGAACTCTATAACAGAGTCAAACAGGTTGTAAAATCGAGTCAGACAATAGCCTCTTGATCGCCAACGAACTTCAATATGAAACAACAAACGGTGGAAATCCTCGTCATTAGTAACACAAAGCTGATGGAATAATTTATTATTCAAAGAGCTGTTGCGGATTTTATTGACTGCTTTGATGACATATTGCAGTGATTGAAATAGTTTTTCACTTAAGTTTCTAGCACTAAATGTTGTCTATGAATAACGCAATGTACACCAAGGACATATGGAATTTTATTTTTTAAGTACGCAATGAAGCCTTTATGGCAAATAATATTTTTA